>CAJPIZ010000261.1:0-28490 GCA_905368565.1 Medioppia subpectinata
ACTATGGTTAGATTCCATACATGATGTAGTTTTCACAAGAGTAACCATTTTGTATTATGTCTATTATTGTTTGAGCGTGGTTAATTTTACTATGATTTCAACCGTCGGTAAATACGAAAACTGGTACCCTCCCATAGGAATACATTGTTTTGCCCTACTTCATTCAAAAAATTCCTGTGTCAACAGTAAGTATACAATTTTGATGAAACTCGGATTCTGGTGCCTAGGAATGTGAGCCTAAATAATGAGACCAATTCTAAGATTCTAGCTACACGGCAACTGGGCTAATATAATACATTATCATTTAGCCCAATAGTTACAAAGAACTCAGTATTGACAATTTTACATGTGCATTTCCATATGAAGAATTTTAATATTGAAAGTAAAAATATTGAAATGTATAATAGTTTGTGTCCTGAAAATCAATTGGTGGTTGTATCGAGAAATTGCTAAAAATAATAAACTAGCTAAATAACTATTTCACCCTTTCTAGCAACTATTATAGTTACTATTAGGATGTAATAAACTGGGGTGCGATTCTCTGTTAATGATTAAAACGTTTGTAACGATTATTGACATCACCCACCCTAAGACATCACCATAAGCAGATCCACACCAAAAATAAGACAATATCTCACCACTCTTGCACTCAAAGCACACACATAGACCCAATTCCCGGAAACACAACTCACTCCACTTTTTCACACCTATGTGTTAATCAACAACAGAACTACAAATTCCAAGAAAAACACCACTTTCAACACATTTCATCACCACATCCAACCAAATCACTTAACTATGTTTTTTGATACTTAAATCATATTCAAATTTAATTGTATAACAAATCACACACATAATTAAAATGTATCAAAAATTACACACATTTTGGCACCAGAATCAGGCGCCACACACCACCCATTCACCCACAAATTGTCGCCCAAAACCAGTGCAAACTCACACACCATAATGTATTCTCTTTTAAGACATATCACGTTTTCACTCAATAAAAACAGTTCAGTTTCAATAAACCAAAACGCTGTCACTTTCTTCACCGCACTCTCACTCACTATTTTCAAACGCGAGTCTGCTTTCATAGAAGCACCGCTTTCTTTCTCAAAACTACCGGCTTTTCACTCACACCACCCGAAAGTTGACCAGCGATCCAGTCGTTCGCCAAACAATCAATTCACTGTCGCTAGAAAGTAGCGCCACTCACCCAACCCAACCAACCCAACCACTACCGGGCCTACACTACCGCTGAAAAGTCTGCCCGATTCGAGCTCACCCACACACACCCTCACCCCCTCGAATCTGGCGACAGACCCCACCGTTGACGACCATTCCCACTGTCAACGCCCCCACTTTCACACGTGACGCCCACTCACCCCACCCGGGGCTCCAACCAAACACACAAACCGTCACACGTTAATGCATTTTGTATAAACATATTAAAAAATAGTCAACATTTGTTTGTAAAATATATGAAATAATTGTGAATTTGATTTATGAAATCTAAACGAATGGCTTCGAAATGCATCACACATTCAAACGCCAATGGATTACAGCATTTGTGATAAGAAATTTCAATTTCATCCCTATTTTAGATATGAATGAATGGCAGAAAAGCTTTTATTTGATGTAAAATATTATCATTGCTTTCGTACTGATTAATGAATACATGTTTGAGATAAAAATTAGTCTCTTTTTGTAAGTAAGACTTCATGTATTACACGCCATACTATTGACAAATTATGCTTTCATTCGGCTTTTTATTAATGGTAACTTTTCAATCAAATGTAAAATTTGTAGAATTAAACTATTTTTCAAATAAATATGAATTTCTTAAAGACTTAAACTTAATTAACTTTTAAAAGATTATTTCATATAATCAATACTAAGGTTGGTAAATTACCAAAATATTTTTGGAAGCTACGTATTTTACGTGTTTTTTACTTACTCTTTTTTACTACTAAAATTAACATAGTTTATAAATCATAATTGAGTTATTTAATTGTATTATTTTCACTAATTATACGTGGTAGAACATTTTAAAACTAATTCGCCATAAATTGTTTTATATTCTACAATTGATTATTTTTAAATTTATAAATATTATTAAATCTGTGTTAGATCTTATTATAAAAATAACATTTCATACGATTCACTCGTTTTTGTAAAATTAATGAAATGAAATTATTGATATTTAGAGACCCTTCTCACTGATTGCTGATTTTCAATGAAAGGGTCTTTTATATTAATTTATATTTGCATTTCATGTGTCCGTCAGACAACTATTGTCGCTCAGTTTCTAGCCTTCGTATTAACTCCGGGCACTAAGACTACCCTCTCAGCCGTAATTCAGTAAAGTACAAATTGTCCCTGATGGATATCGAACCCGGGACCTTATTTATTACATTGATGTTTTGACCACAAGAACAAACAGGTTGACTACTGGCTGTAATAGTCCTAAACAATTGATTATGGCTTTAATCAATAACTCATTTTAATCAACGATTATTTTTACAAAAACGTATTTTACAAAATAAGAATTGTGTGTAAAGTATAATACAACGCAAAATACATGGTTTGAAATATTGTCAACCCTAATCAATAACCCATAACCCAATAAATAGACTATAAATATAACTAATTATTAAACAAATCACTTATTCATGAAACATGAATCATAATGTTTTTTAATGGATTGAGAATTGTTTAATACTTTTATTATAAACATAACTCCCTTCGAGGCATATATTATATATTTATTGCAATTATTATTTATATAGTAATTCAAAAGAATTTTATATAAAATCCTTAATATATGAAAACTGAATACAAGACAAGCTTTGTTGCATAAAAAACATATAATTTTAATGTTGACTCCAATATCGCAAAACAGTTGAACAAAACTTTTGAAAAAACAAATTCCCCTCAGAGTCACGACATTTTATCCATCATTCGAGGCATCACTTCATGAGAAGAGAGAGAAAAACATATTTATAATTGAATGAATTTTTAATGAATACAAAAATATAAATCCTTTCCACAAGATTATAAAATAATTGTTTTAATAGTTTGTGTAAAATTCGGTATTTTAAGTGATTTATATCTATAGCATGAATGTCCAAAGACATGTTTTAGGTCAACGTATGATTTGCCCGAATATTTGCCCGAGTGAGCTTTACTGATCTATAGACAGAATTTGGATGCGTTTTGAATTCGTAAAAAAATAGTTCAGTTAAGACTTGAAAATATAATTGAAATGAATTTATTAATTCTTAGACAAGTAATGCACTCAACAATAGCAACATTTCGATACAGACGTAATACGATTACAGCAATGAAAGCGATAATTCTGTTATTTGTCAATAACTCTTAATTGGGTAGTTATATCAGAAACCTATTTTCACCATGTTAAAGCCAGATAAATTATGCACATTTTCGTATAAAGATATATTTGGCCATCTTGGTCTACTTGTAAATTTGAAGTCAATTTCCCATTGAAAATAACATGGGCTTTTTGGCTTTTAAAGTGAAAAAATCGTGTATTATTTCTACTTTACCAGTATTCTGATTTTGATACAATTTTATTTGCATACATGTAGAACAGATATACTCAATACAATCAAAATAGTGTTTAAAAACTTTATAAAGTTGATAAAACTTATTCATTAATAATATTATAATTTTAAGATTTTTAAATGTAAATAAATATTTAAGTAAATATTTGCCCCCTTTTATAATCAATATTACCGTATTATCCCATAGACAACGCGCGCGTTATCTACTGAAAAAAGTGAATTTCTTGCCAAAATTAGTGATGCGCGTTATCTACGGGGTGCGCGTTATACAGTATGTGGTTTAAAAATAAATCACACAAAAAAGTGTTTTAAAATTAATTTAAATGTATTTTAAAATATTCTGGTTTATTAATAAATATAATTATAATAAGTATAAAAATCAATCAAATGAGTCAAAATCAAAACCTGATTCTGATTCTGAACACATCACATATCTAGATAACATGTCTTCTGTATCTACATTATCAGATTCAGAATCAATAATAATTTTGTTTGTTGTTTTTAATTGTATAAAAATTATTTAATTACAACAATTAATCACTATATTTTGTTTTGAATTGTATTCTAAAAATACGCGTAACACTAATAAGTTTAAACATACAGTAGAGGGTATGCGCGTTATACACGGGGTGCGCGTTATCTACGATTGGTTTTTTATTCAAAAATATTGGCAAATTTCTTACTGCGCGTTATACACGGGGTGCGCGTTGTCTATGGGATATTACGGTACTATAGATGACAATCAGTTCTTTAATCAAATACTTTAAGTTAAACTATGTTTAAAAGTAATTGTTTTTTAATAAATTTATTTATAAAAGTAGTGTTACATTGCATAAAGTTATCCACTGCTATAACAAATACAGTACATAAGAAGTAACACTAAAACTGGACGTCTATTGACGGCTCAGTCGCTCATAAATAATATACCGTATAACAAAATATGTAAATTTATTATAATTTATCGTTTATTTCATTAAAGGTAGTGATACTGACGTTGGCTATAATATTCGTACAGTTATTGCAATTAGCCTTTCAATGAAAGTTTTTTAAAATGATGATTAATTCCAGTGTTTGAATAAAACATTTGTACATTTGTATTCACATTATAGATTAAATTGATTTTGGTTTATATTTTGTATTTTTATTCAGATTTTAATAAAATTACATATTTCGCATATTTTAAATCAAATAAGTAAATTGATTGTTGATTGTGCATGGTCATGTTGAATAGTTAGCCGGCAATTACAACTCCCACGACAACACCGAACCAAAACTTTTTACTTTTCCACCACTTATAGTACGAAGAGTTGTGACCACTTGTGTCCCGCATATCGGTGTCTATCAAATCATAACTCGCCTGTCCGTCAGACCCGACCGTAACTTTCACTGTCAATCTTACGTTCACTATCTCTGTCTCATTAAATGTAGTGATACTGGCGTTGGCTATAATACCCGTGCAGTTAAACACATTGTCCTTTCAATTGAAGTAAAAATAATTTTAATTAAATTAAATGAAATGTCTTTATAAATAATGATTACTTCCGATCTTTGAATACAACTGCCGTTACGTTTGAGTCCTTGAAGTCCATTGATGTAAGTGTTGGGAACGTCCGGAATATCCACTCGTTTTTGTTTATTTAATTCAACAAACTTTTTGTCAATTAAATTGTTTGCGATTTCGACTGTAATATAAATTATTTTTAAAGTTTTATATGAAATTAAATATATATAATACAAACCATTTGCAGTTTTATGGATAATATCCATACAATTAAAAGCAGGGAATAAACACAGAAGTACTACTGCCTTCATTTTTATTAATAAAATAATTTTCTATTTAAAAGTTCCTTGTTTTATATTTCAACTAAACATATAATTACGTTTATAAGTAATAATGAAAAAAATTTTACAACCCATTTTATAGTAAAATTTTTGACAAAATAGTTCCGCGAAATAAATAAATAATAATATTTATTTACATTCATATATAATTGTTGTATTTAAATGCAATATATTTTCTTATCGTTTAATAACTTTATTTTATGAAATAATTTATTATACAATAAAATTTTATAAATAAATCTTAAGGTCTTAAACAAAATAAACACAGAAATTATTGCACTGACAACTCAGTTATTATTGAACTATACAGTAGACAGTGTCTACTAGACACTATTTCTTTGTTGTTATATACGATTATTATAAGTTTCAAATATGTCTAACTAAAATTTGATTGTTACAATTTGTACGATTAAATATTCACATACAGTAGATATGTTTTTGTAATGTATATGATATTACGACAATAACACGGTGTGTATGATACTGTGGTGATAGAATAAGTTAGCATTGCCAAATACATAGAAATAATTTATATAATACAGGAATTATGGAATATTGCAAAATACAATAAAGTGTTATTTCTCTATATTTAAAAATACAGGAATAAATATTTTAGAAATAAGTTATAAATTGTAATTTTGAACAATTATTGGCACAATGTTTGCAATTAGTGACAGAGATATTGCTGACATTTAGAGTTTTTAAGTTTTGTTAAGTTTTAACAAATAAAACCCTAATTTGTAAGAATAAAATTCTCATTAATTGTTATTAATATCATAATTAAGACCTCGAGTTAAATGTCGATAAAATTTAGTAAACAATGTCAGAAAATATGACAGAATATTAGGAAACGATATCATTGAGAGTCCAATCCATAGACCAATAGTACCGCCCATATTATACACCACTTCCGGCCAATCCATTGCCAACTCTTCAAGAATTTGTGTCTCAAAGTAATGATTGGGTATAATATTTATTTCGGTGTAATTCAGTCGATCAGTGCCTCGAATATTATATAAATCATAGCGTAAAAAGTGACAAAACTGTTTAGTTAGTAATTGTTTGCATTTAGTATGAGGTGTCGTCCCATTGATTACGAGCGACATATTATAAGGACAGAACTGATAGCCCGTGTGTTTCACTAAACGATTGATTGAAACGTAACCACGAGTTGCGGGAATACAGCCCAGGGTTTGATTCCACTGACGACACAAGCATTCAGTCACGCGTTTGTGCCAATCGTGTTGTTGTTGTGAATTCGCATAATTTTCTTCCACCCCTTCATCAGCGCATCGATAGGTGTTTCGCGACAATCGGTGGTAGGAATAAGTTCTGTACACTATATCTGTGCGCTGATTGGGTTTTAGAAGTAGGAGTTCTTGGTACATATATTTTGACAGAAAATATATTTTTAACAAATCAAATGGTTCAGGGACTATTTTTATTGTAATCATTCTAGGCGACTGTATCATGGTGGTGGAATTAATCGATTTGATTTTAGCGTTGAAATCAATGAATTGACTTATTTTCAACGGTCCACTTATCAACTGTATATAATTGTCTGCCGCCGGACAGCGAACGCGAACTGATTGTTCGTATTGAACGTAACACTCGATAACATTGCGCTCGTAATCGTAGATCACGTCCCGAATGGCGGCCAATGAATTGATGGCCAGTATTAGTGCAAAGCTTCTAGTTACCAATTTCCTTGTTATTCCATGTTTATACCTTATAAGTTATAATAAATAAATATTAATTAAGTTTATACAACATCAGCAAATAATGAATGAAATTAATTAATGTTACCATTTATTGATAGTTTTAAATACTTGTGATTTATGGCCAAAATGTTTTGCAACTTTTTGTACAATAATATTATTAAAAGAAAACGAAAGTCTTATTTCCGGTATTCTAACCATTCGTTTCATTTCAACATTAATTTTAACGTTATTATCAGTAAAATCGGAGTAAATTTCATAAATTTGTATTCCCATAAAACATATGCAAATAAATAATGCAATTGTTTGAATATGACGATTAAAACATATATACAATCTTGGTTTAGTTAATTTTTTGTTATATCGTATATTAATTATCATTATTTTAATTTTATTCAAAATTGTTGCAATCAATGAATAGACACTAAATCCTAAATATATTCCCATTAATCCTCCGATTGACGACAAATAAGCCGTAAAATCAGTTTTCGGAGTATAATTCCAAACCATTGACGGATAAATAATAAAATCGCTAAATATCTCGATATAGTTGAGTTTTTCCAAAATATTGTATTTATACGGATTTACTTTAACTTCAGTAATATATTGTTTGCATTCAGATTTGCAAACAGTATATAAGAATCTATAGTCAGGTCGAGTCATGCAATCTTTTGTTGTACCGTTCAATACGTATGGTTTAATTCCTTTAAGAGATTTTATATCCCAATAGAGATTACGTCCACAGAGTTTGGCCTCTAATTGTCTCATCACTCGTAACATACAGTCCTCTCTTGACGTCGGGTTTTGGACATCATTTAACGTTGAATTACTGGAAATATCACGATTATAATCCACACAATCAGTCCTATAGGGGACCGGCAATAGGGTCTGCACTTTCACATTAATTGAAATAACATAAAATGCATGTTTGGTCAATATATTTATTGAGTTGAAATGTGATGGACTTAACATTGGGTGAAGAATCACATCTAATCTATGAAATGAATTTGTAGTTATAAATATCTTTTTATAGAGATTCCTAGCATTAGCACAGGTTCTATACGTGAGACATACGCTGCCATTGGGTCTGAGTCGGGCCAACACCGGACACAATTCATCGCACCAATGATGGACTCGACTTCCGGTTTTGCATTTACCTGTGTGTATTTTATTTATGTTGTGCAAAAATTTTGAGACAGATTTGTTAGCAAAAGTGCTATATTTCTGATTATAACAAACAGTGGCGGAACTCCTATATTCCCAATGTTTAAAATCTCGGTCAAACTTTAAATCCGTGATTATATCGTACGACAAATAATTGATTGTTTCCACACATAAGTGATACACAAATCCAAAAACAATAATTAGTTTTAGCATTTTATTTATCGTTAATTTATATTGCATAATATTTAATTTATTTAAACATATCATTGTTTTAGTAAATGTATACACCGTATACTTAATTCCTTCAAGGACAAAGAAATTCAATTTATAAAGAAATTCAGTCAAAATAATTTCTACAAAACATATTTTACAACACATGAAAAATGAGAGCATGTAATATTTTTAGTTATTTATATAAAGTGTCTTTATAATAATAGTGCCTTTTCTACATTATTTATTAACTACTTACAGAGTGTAAAATATGTGGGGTCTAATTTTAAAAAGTAGAGTACCAACGATATAGTCATGATCGGTAGTGTTTGTTCAGAAAAACATCCCTTATTTCAATCTGGACACTCTTAATATAAAGTATTTTTGTTCAAAAATGAAAATAAAATTACAATAAACTATATAACTATTTGATTATAATTATTTCTTAAATGTAATTTGCAATAAACACTACCGATCATGACTATATTGTTGGTACTCTACTTTGAAAAATTAGACCCCACATATTTTACACTCTGTACTTAACAATGAATATTAATATTGAAGTTTTGGTCCGAGACATCACTTATTGTCTTATTTATAATTAAATTTTATAGAAGAAAACATTTTTCCCTTACTATGAATGTTATATTGCAAATATTTTAATCAATATATTAGTTAGTTATTATTATATGCTGTATATAAATATACTGTATTACCCCGCATATAATTACATGCAACTATATCTTGATTGTCATACAAGGGGTGCAATTATATCTGGATATAGTTGCAGTAATTTTTCACACTTCATATTGGTTTCAATTGAAATTTATATTTACATTTAAGTGAAAGTCATATGACTTGTCATGTTCTATAAATGAGAATGAAAAATCAGTTAGTTTACAAACAAGTAAGTAATTGCAAAGAGTTAACACTTAGTTTAATTCATAATTAGAATAAAATATCTTATATAATGGATATGTGTTTGAGTAATGAATTAATTCAAATTATCAATATATAAACTTGCTGAATTAGATATAAGTGAATAAATCGGTTATCATATACTTAAAGAAGAGTTTAACGATTTAATCATTGGAGTTTAACTTCAAATATATTTATATTATTTAATTTTTAGCTATGTATATCTTAATTTAATGATAATTTTAATAAATAATTTTTGGTGCAACTATATATGATTCTTATACAAACGGTGCAACTATATCCGAGTATAATTGAAGTCGTTTTTGACTAACTCAAAATCTGTGACATTTACAAATAGTTGCATGCAACTATTTTTGGTGTAATACTGTAGTAATATTTTGAAATGTTAAATATTTGTCATTTTTAAAACATTATCTAATTACACAATAAGAGACATTTTACCTCGTACAAAGAGTTTATATATTAATATTATTGAAAATATACTGATATACTGTAGGTCTTGTCAGTATCTTTTTTATTTTCTAATAATAAATAATGATCTAAAAACCTTTAACAATTTTGCATTAAATAATGTTTTTGCAGCGAATTCACTGATTGTGTATTGTTAATAAATTTTGTGTTATATTCTGCACTACAGTTAAGATTTAATAAAACAATGATATTTCTAAGTATATTAAATGTACTTCAATCTAAGCTAACTCTAAAGAAAATTACAAAATTAATAATTTTATTGGGATTTGTATATCAAATAAGTGTCGAGACAATCAATTATTTGTCGTACGATATAATCACGGATTTAAAGTTTGACCGAGCATTTCATCATTGGGAGTATAGAAGTTCCGCCACTGTTTGTTATAATCAGAAATATAGCACTTATGCTAACAGATCTGTCGCAAAATTTTTATATAAAATCGTAAAAATACATAAATGTAAATTCCATCTTTGTAACGAAGTGTGTCCGGTGTTGGCCCGACTCAGACCCGATGGTAGTGTATGTCTCACATATGAGAGATGTGCTCACTTCACACATTCTTATGAACGGATGATGATAGTCACGCATGCATTTAATAGATTAGATGTGTTAATCCATCCAATTTTAAGTCCTCCACACTTTAGTTCAGTCAACACATTAACCATAAAGCATATGAGGAGTGACATCAAAGTTTACGCCAAATTACAGACCCTATTGCCGGCCCCCTATAGGACTAATTGTGTCGATTATAATACCGATATTTCTGGTAATTCAACACAATTTGATGTCCAAAACCCGACGTCAAGAGAGGACTGTATGTTACGAGTGATGAGACAATTGGAGGCCAAACGCTGTGGACGTCATATCTATTGGGATTTTATATTAATTAAAAACATTGAAGAATACGTATTGAACGGTACGGACAGGGAATGTGTGGTTCGGCCCGACTATAAACACTTACACACTGTATGTAAGACTGAATGCAAACAATATATTACTGAAGTAAGAGTCGATCCGTACGAATACGACCCCAATTTAAAACACAAAGAAATTATATTTAATTACGATTACAATGTCTTCGCGTCAATGGTTTGGAATTATTGTCCGAAAACTGATTTCACGGCTTATTTGTCATCAATCGGAGGATTAATGGGAATATTTTTGGGATTTAGTTTTTATTCATTGATTTCGGAATTTTTAAACAAAATTAAAATAATGATAATTAATATACGATTTAATCATCAATTAAGAAAATATTCAAAATTTAATTGTTCAATCCGTTATTGCAAAGCAATCATTTTAGTTGTTTGTATATGTCTTATGAAAATTCAATGCCAAAACATTTACTCCGATTTCAGTGATTATAACATTAAAATTAATGTCGAAATGAAACAAATAGTTAGAATTCCGGAAATAAGAATTTCATATACTTTTACTGAAATTTTTTATAAACAACTTGTAAAACATTTTTACTTAAACTCACCGATAATTAATGCATTTAATATAAGGTAATTATAATTGTTTTAGAATTTAATGTATAATCACTTATAGACTAACCTTTGGTTAAACACTTTAAATAATAGATTAAAACAAAGAATGCATAAAAATCTAGTGTTTGGCAAAACTATGGGTGAAATACTGGCCACCAATTCATTGGCCGCCATTCGGGACGTGATCTACGATTACGAGCGCAATGTTATCGAGTGTTACGTTCAATACGACCAATCAGTTCGCGTTCGCTGTCCGGAGGCTCACAATTATATACAACTCTATGAAGAAGATTCCAGATGGCGATTGAAAATATGCCAACTTGTTCATTTCATGCCCACTACTGAATCCAGCAATGTCACAACAGACATTACATACAATATTCCGGTTAGCAAGATAACGATAAAAATAGGCCCTGGCACATTTTTGCTCAGTAGGCTAAATGTGATGTCAAACTTTCACGAAGAGCTGGTGGCCATTGCGACCAATCGGCGCACAGATATAGTGTACAGCACTTATTCCTACCACCGATTGTCGCGAAACACTTATCAATGCGTTGATGAAAGAGTGGAAGAGTCTGGGAATGTCTATTCACAACACCAAACAATAGACTTTATAAATAGGAATGAGTGCGCGTGCCGTAAGTTTAATAACGCCATGGGCTGTATTCCCATAGAGAATCGCGCGTATATACCCATCAATCGTTTAGTGAAACACACGGGGTATCAGTTCTGTCCCTACAATACGTCAGTCCGCGTTAATTGGATCAAACTTTTTGGCAGATGCCGTCAATTAATACCCAATAAGTTTTGCCACTTTTTACGCTATGATTTGTATGATATTAAAGACTCTCGTCCTCTGAATTACACCGAAATAAATATTATACCCAATCATTACTTTGAGACACAAATCCGTGAAGAGTTGGCAATGGATTGGCCGGAAGTGGTCTATAATATGGGCGGTACTATCGGTCTATGGATCGGACTCTCAATGCTATCGTTTCCCAATGTTGTACATTATTTATGGACATTGTTTCGTACACTTTATAAATATTTCACTCATGCTTTAAATTATTTTTATTATAATTTTAATCAATAAATGTTTATTTTGGAACCTTATTATATTAAATACTTATTACATAAGTGAGAAAAATTGTTTATTTCAAAATAAATTTGTAATAATATTACGTGATAGTTAATAATATTATAAACATGATTAATCAAATCAAACCACAAAACGTTTAGCGTATCAAAAAAGAAAATACACATGAAATTTATTATTATCCACCATGAACACTTTATAAATTAACTTCTACGTTAATAGGTATCTTATCAAGCACCTTTTTGACAGCATTTTCAAGTTTTTTCCAAAACTTTTTCCACCGGCGGTAGTGCTCAGGCTTTTGCTCATTTGTGTCCCGGATATCAATGGCTATCACGTGATAATTTGTCTGACCGTTAGATTTGATCATCACTTTAAATGTCATCTCAATGTCCACTATCTCTGTCTCATTAAACGCAGTAATACTGGCGTTGGCTATAATACCCGTGCAGTTAAACACATTATCCTTTCAATTGAAGTCAACATTAATTTTAATTTAATTAAATTAAAATGTGTAAAAATGATGATTACTTCCGGTGTTTGAATACAACTGGCGTTACGTTTGAGTCTTTGGAGTCCATTGATGTAAGTGTTGGGAACGTCCGGTATATCCACTCGTTTTTGTTTATTTAATTCAACAAACTTTTTGTCAATTAAAATGTTAACGATTTCGACTGTAATATAAGAAATGTTTAAGTTTTGAAACGTATTATAATTTATAATACAAACCATCGGGAGTTTTATGGATAATATCCATACAATTAAAGGTAGGGAATAGACACAGAAGTACTATTGCTTTCATTTTTATAAATAAAACAATTTTATTTATTCACGTTTTGATTTAAGGTTTAAATTAAACTTTTAAGTACTTTTATATATTGATAATTTGAATCATTTTTTGCAACTCTTTTTATAGTAAAATTGTAGACAAAAAAGTTGTTAATTTTATAGTTCTGCAAAATGAGTAAATAATAATATTTAATTATAATTTATAATCAAATATAATTACTATATATAAATGCTTTATATTTTCTTATCGTTTAATGACTTTATTTTATGAAATAATTTATTATACAATAAAATTTTATGAGTAAATCGTTAAGACTAACAAAATAGACAGAAATTATTTAAATAACAACACATTTATCGTTGAACAAACCGTAGACTCTATTTATTTATTGTATACGTTATAAGTTTTAAATATGTTTAACTAAAATTTGATTGACGCTAATAAATATTTCACATACATACAGGAAATATCGTTTTGTACTGTATGTGGTGACAATGACCATGTGCAAATGATAATTATCATAAGATTCTTATGGATCATGCAATTATATATATTTCCCTCGTCAGAAGATACAACAATTTGTTTTAAATTGATATATTGTTCTTAAACTGCACAGGTGGAATATTATGTTACTATTAACTCACATTTACTATGAAAAACATAGGTTTCATACTTTTCCAAATTTGCAAGTTTGAATCTGTGCATTTCTAGAGTTTCCAAGTTTCTAAATACACAATAAAATTTTCATTAATTAAAACAACAATTGAAAGTTGGGTGTAAATAGAGATAGATTGTATTGAATACTGAAGATAAATATGACATTATATTAGGGAACGATAGCATTGAGAGTCCGATCCACAGCCCGACAGTACCGCCCATATTATAGACCACTTCCGGCCAATCCATTGCCAACTGTTCCCTGATTTGTGTCTCAAAGTAATGATTGGGTATAATATTTATTTCGGTGTAATTCAGTCGATCAGTGCCTCGAATATCATACAAATCATAGCGAAAAAATTGACAAAATTTGTTCCTTAATTGTCGACGTTTAGTATAAAGTGTCGTCCAATTGCTTACAACAGACATATTGTAGGGACAGAACTGATAGCCCGTGTATTTCACTAAACGATTGATCGGAACGTAATCACACTTTAAGGGAATACATCCCAGGGTTTGATTTAGATGTCGTGACTCACTCTCACTAATACGGTTAAAATCTAAGTGTTGTTGTTTATTAAAATTCACAGCATTTTCTTCCACCACTTCATCAGCGCATCGATAGGTGTTTCGCGACAATCGGTGGTAGGAATAAGTGCTGTACACTATATCTGTGCGCCGATAGGGCTTTATAAGGACCAGCTCTTCGTGGAAGTTTGACAAAACATTTAGCCTGATGTTCACATCTGTGCTCGAGCCTAGTTTTATAGCAATCTTGCTAATCGAAACATCATTGGCCATGGTGGTATTGCTCGACGCAATGTTGGGTATGAAATGAACTAGTTGGCATATTTTCAAATACCATTTCGTTTTGCCGTATTTACTGAGTTTTATGTAATTGTCTGCCTTTGGACAGCGAACCCGAACTGATTGGTCGTATTGAACGTAACACTCGATAACATTGCGCTCGTAATCGTAGATCACGTCCCGAATTAATGGCAATGAATTGGTGGCCAGTATTTGGCCAAAGGCTTTACGGGTCAATAGATGTTTACTCAATTTTTGTTTGTATCTATAATAATAATTAAAATGTTATACAATTATTAATTAATATTATAATCTATTTCTACATTATGTTAAGTTTTTCTTTTAATTATAATCAAACTATTAAACATCTAAAAAAAATTTTAATGGGATTGTTGTGTTTTGTTCTAATAGAAAGCATGAAATCAACCAATTTTTCAATGAGTGAAATGCAAAATCAGTGAAGAGAAGCAACTCATTAAATCACGAAACAATGATCACATTATTTCTCCGTTTATTTATTGCAATCAAATTGGAAATAATTTTTAAGTCAAAGCGAACGTTAAGGGGAACGGGAAAGGGAACCGGGAATAGATTTAATTTTCTAGTATAAAAATCTATATGGTTTAATATTCATAAAATGTTGTTTAATTATAATTCTTACTTTTTCTCAATAAGTTTAAATTAGGGTTACGATTTGTTAAAAATACTTGAGAGAGAGAGAGAGAGAGAGAGAGAGAGAGAGAGACGTGAATGAACATGATAAATTACCCTTTATTAAATGCTTTAATTATTGGTGAGGTTGAGTTAAGATGCTTCACAAGATGTTCAATAGAAATGTCTTTAAAAGTATATGTAATCCTTATTTCCGGAATTCTTACCATTCGTTTCATTTTAACATTAATTTTAATGTTATAATCACTGAAATCGGAGTAAATGTTTTGGCAATGAATTCCCATAAGACATATGCAAATAACTAATGCCATTGTTCTACTATAACCGATATAGCGGTTATATTTTGCATATTTTTTTAATTGAAGGTTAATTTGTATATTAATTATAATTATTTTAATTTTATCTAAAAAGCTTGCAATCAATGAATAGACACTAAATCCTAAATATATTCCCATTAATCCTCCGATTGATGACAAATAAGCCGTGAAATCAGTTTTTGGTGAATAATTCCAAACCATTGACGCGAAGACATTGTAATCACTCATAAATATAATTTCTTTGTGTATCCATTTTGGCTCGTTTTCCAACGGATCGACTCTTACTTCGGGAATATATTGTTTGCATTCAGCCTTACATACAGTGTGTAAGTGTTTATAGTCGGGCTGAACCACACATTCCCTGTCTGTACCGTTCAATACGTATTGTTTGATGTCTTTAATTGATTTCAAATCCCAATAGAGATTACGTCCGCACACTTTGGCCTCCAATTGTCTCATCACTCGTAACATACAGTCCTCTCTTGACGTCGGGTTTTGGACATCAATTTGTGTTGAAATACCAGAAATATCGGTATTATAGTCCACACAATCAGTTCTATAGGGGGCCGGCAATAGAGTCTGCACTTTGACATAAATTTTGACATCAGACTGTTTATGATTTGTTGTAAATATAATGGTTGGACTAAAGTGTGGGGGACTAAACATTGAATGCAAGATAACATCTAACTTATCAAATTCTTTCGTATATATAATTATCTTTTCATAAAAATGTGTGATCTTTGGACAATTCCCGTATGTGAGACATACGCTGCCATCGGGTCTGAGTCGGGCCAACACCGGACACAAGTCGCCGCACAATTTAATGCCATCTAATTTACATTCATTATTTTTCTTAATGTTATGCAAAAATATTGCAACAAATTTGTTGACATAAGTGCTATGTTTCTGATTATAGCAAACAGTGGCCGAACTCTTATAAACCCAATTCCTTATGTTTCTGTCAAACGTTAAATCCGTGATTATATCGTACGACAAATAATTGATTGTTTCCACACATAAGTGATACACAAATCCGAACACAATTATTATTTTCAGCAATTTATTTAATCGTAACTTAAATTGAATAAAATTTAGTTTACTTATACATATCATGATTTTTAGAAATATAAGTTGCAATACGTGTACAGAATATACTAAATCATATGAATTTATTTTATAATAATACACAATTCAGTCAATTCATTATTATTCACTGCAAAAACATTATTATTTAAAAGGAAGTCAATGTTTGAATAATAAATGTGTATAGGTATTGATTTTAAAAATTAAATATACAATATAAAGTATGTATGTTATTATAACTACAGTTCTTACTGTACATGTATACAAGTGTTCAAACCGTGCGAGATATAAACGTTACTTATTATGTAATTTATAATGTTAGGTCGAATGTATTTATTTCAACAGTATTTTTATAATAAATTCTTTACAAATATTAATTGTCTTTTTTAATGTAAGATTAAAACATCGCTTATTGTGTTATTTTTAATTATGTTTTGTAAAATAATATTAATTTCCATTTGCAATGAATTGTATATTTCAGATGTTATAATAAATACTTTAGGTAATTATTTCGATAATGATGTTAACTGCTGTTTATAATATTTAGAAATATAAAAAAATCTACACTTTTGAAACATGAAATAAATTAATTTTATTCTATTTAAAAGGCATTTCAAATTGTGTCATGGACACTTTCTCGAAAGACATTTGCTCGAAATATGTTTTGTAAAGTTTCAAGCAAAGTTTTAATATAATTGTTTATCTATACATTAGTTACACATTTTTGTCCCTATTATTTAATATAAATATTATAAGTGCAATAAATGCTTTGAAGTAATAAGGCATACAATTAGGGATGAAAAATTTCAGTAAAATTATCATATGAACTAAATGGGCTTAATTTTTATAGAAATGTTAAGTCTTCATATGTTTTAAACTAGATACTTTTAATGTAATAAAACATATAAATACCAAACGAATTAAAACATTTTCCATTTAAAATAATTACAAAACTATTTTTTTTAAATTTAAATATTTCAACTTTATTAAAGATTCTTGAAAATTCTGTCATATATTCTGTGAATATTTTACTTAAAATATAAATGCTAAAATTCTATACTACGGTATACTATATATTTAAATAAATGACTTTCTGATAATAGTTTTTAATTTAATTGTATCACACAATACGGCTTGTGATGACTGTCATTAACAGTCACTTGAGAGGGAGACTGAAAGGGAGAGTCAGCGACATATAAAGTAATGACAAATTATAGAAAAGTGGTTCTAAATGTAACTAGCATCATTGATTAGAATTGAATCATTAAAATTTATAATTAAATCATTTGCACAATGTTAAAACAAATTAAAAAAGTTAACTCACAAAATATAATAAAAGCTGATTTTAATTTGATAAATTATTCTTAAACTCAGGAGCATTAATGTTACTATTAAATCACATTTACTATGATATAGATCAAGTAAAGCCAAAATTTGCTTATAAGCACTTTTCACATCTAACCCTTGAGTTGTAATTTATACACTATTCATATGTTAGTCACATATAGTGTACTCTGATATGATAAACGGGGTTTGAAATATTATTAAATCTTAACTATTATGGTAATAATAGGGCAGTTGATGACTATATTAAATGTAACGTTTATAATGAATGCTTGAAAAAGCACCTTGGTGATTCAGTAAACACGTCATATTAAAAATATCCCCTATATCAATCTGGCTTGTGTTGATATAGATAATATAGTTTTTATACTTTACCAATTTTACGAGTTTTAATTTGTGCATTTTTAGAGTTTCCAAGTTTTTAAATACACAATAAATTATTAATTATTATTATTAAAACAAAAATTGTAGGCCCGGTATAAATAGTGATAGAGTGTAGTGAATACTGTCCACAAATATGACATCGTATTAGGAAACGATACCATTGAGAGTCCAATCCATAGACCAATAGTACCGCCCATATTATAGACCACTTCCGGCCAATCTATTGCCAACTGTTCCCTGATTTGTGTCTCAAAGTAATGATTGGGTAAAATATTTATTTCGGTGTAATTCAGTCGATCAGTGCCTCGAATATCATACAAATCATAGCGAAAAAATTGACAAAACGTTTTGATCCTTAATTGTTGAGATTTAAGTGTCGTTCCATTGATTACGAGCGACATATCGTAGGGACAGAACTGATAGCCCGTGTGTTTCACTAAATGACTGATCGGAACGTAACCACACTTTAAGGGAATATAGGGTGGAGATTAATCGACTATACTAAAGTAAACTCGAATATCTCAAAATATATTTGGTCCAGAAATTCAAATGATATATCAAAATACTCATCAAATGCGGGAGTTTTTGTTATGATATGGTCAATATGCTTGACCTTTTATTTTAGAAATTATCTCAAATCAAGCAAAATGTTGTTATTTTTTCCATAGACATAATGTTAAATTCAAACTTATTTTTAAGCAAAATCCTGAAATTGGTATCAAGTCATTTTTGCTCCTGTTTACGAATATGTAATCAAAATTATTGTGCTGCATGTAGTTTTTGATTTATTAATGATTTGTCAATATTTTGGATTTATATGATCTCAAACTACACAAGTTTTGCAAAAAATCTTCTATAATACAAAAACTACACACAGCACACGAATTTTGATTACATATTCGTAAACAGAAGCAAAAATGACTTGATACCAATTTCAGGATTTCGCTTAAAAATAAGTTTGAATTTAACATTATGTCTATGGAAAAAATGACAAAATTTTGCTTGATTTGAGATAATTTCTAAAATAAGAGGTCAAGCATATTGACCATATCATAACAAAATCTCCCGCAGTTAATGAGTATTTTGATATATCATTTGAATTTTTAGACCAAATATATTTCGAGATATTCGAGTTTACTTTAGTATAGTCGATTAATCTCCACCCTGTACATCCCAGGGTTTGATTTACAAGTTGAGACTCAGTCTCACGAATGCGGTTAAAATTCACAGCATTTTCTTCTACCCCTTCGTCGACACATCTATAAGTGTTTCGCGACAATCGGTGGTAGGAATAAGTGCTGTACACTATATCTGTGCGCTGATAGTTGTTTATATGGATCAGTTCTTCGTGGAAGTTTGACAAAACATTTAGCTTGGTGTGCACATCTGTGCTCGAGCCTAATTTTATAGCAATCTTGCTAATCGAAATATCATGCCTTTTGGCCATGGTCGTATTGCTCGATGCAATGTTGGGGATGAAATGAACTAGTTGGCATATTTTTAAATACCATTTTGTTTCGTATTTATCGAGTTTTATGTAGTTGTCTGCCGCCGGACAGCGAACCCGAACTGATTGGTCGTATTGAACGTAACACTCGATAACATTGCGCTCGTAATCGTAGATCACGTCACGAATTAATGGCAATGAATTCGTGGCCAGTATTTGGCCGAAGGCTTTGCGGGACAATTGATTTTTAGTCAATCCTTGTTTGTATCTATAATAATAATTAAAAGCAATACAATTATTAATTAAAATTATAATCTACAATGTAATATAATGTTGTATATTAACATGTTGTTAAGTTTAGTAATAAGCATAATTTGTTAATCATAATCAAACTACTATACTATTAGACGACCAAAGGAAAAAAATTTGATGGGATTGTTGTGTTGCACTTAACTTGCAAAACTAACAACGTATATACGACACGTATTTGTATAATTGGCAATTATTAATTGCTATCTCTGTGCACTTTTAAGATGTAGTGTTATATGAAATGCAAAATCAGTGAAGAGAAACAACACATTAACATACGAAACAATTATCATATTATTTGTTCGTTTATTTATTGCAATCAAATTAGAAATAGGAATTTTTTAGTCAAAGCGAACGGTAAGGTAGTGAGCGAAATCTAAAACCCGAACCCGAGTCAAACCCGAACCCAACCCAAACCCTTTAGAGTTCGGGTCGGGTTCGGGCCCAGTTTTTAAAATTCGGGTTGGGTTCGGGTTTGGGTTTGGGCCAATGTGAACCCAAACCCGAATCAGACCCTAAACCCAAAAGCAACCCCTATACTTAAAAGACATGCGTGAACTCATAAAATTGTTTTCTTTAAGCACATATAACTAATAGAAGTCAAAAAGTATTGTTTTATAGTTTAAAAGTGGCAGCAGTTCAACAAAACGTCATAAATGAGGTGAAACGCCTGTAAAATCTACTTTACTGTCATATTTTTCGGGTTTAGGGTTCGGGTTGGGTCGGGTTTGAAATTTAGATCTAGGGTTCGGGTCGGGTTCGGGTCGGGTTCGGGTCGAGTCTGTTTGGGTTCGGGTTGGGTCGGGTCGAAGAATTTGTCGACATTTCGGTCACTACGGTAAGGCAAATGGGAATAGATATACATTTATACAAATGTAAAGTATGGTTTAATATTTATTAAATGTTGCATTAATTATAAATCTTACTCTTCCACAATAATTTTAAATATGGGCTACGTTTTTGTTAAAATTACTTGAGAGAGAGAGAGAGAGAGAGAGAGAGAGAGAGAGATACGTGAATGAACATAATCAATTATTACCCTTTATTAAATGCTTTAATGATTGGTGAGGTTGAGTTAAAATAATTCACAAGATTCTCAATAGAAATGTCAGTAAAAGTAAATGTAATTCTTATTTCCGGAATTCTAACCATTCGTTTCATTTCGACATTAATTTTAATGTTATAATCACTGAAATTGGAGTAAATATTTTGACAATGAATTCCCATAAGACATATGCAAACAACTAATGCTATTGTATTACTATAACGGATATAGCGGTTATATTTTGCATATTTTCTTAATTGACGATTAAATCGTACATTAATTATCATTATTTTAATTTTATCTAAAATGCTTGCAATCAATGAATAGACACTAAATCCTAAATATATTCCCATTAATCCCCCGATTGATGACAAATAAGCCGTGAAATCAGTTTTCGGGCAATAATTCCAAACCATTGACGCGAAGACATTGTAATCATAAATAAATATAATTTCTTTGTGTTTCCATTTGTGATCGTTTTCTAACGGATCAATTCTTACTTCAGTATTATATTGTTTGCATTCATTCCTACATACAGTGTATAAGTGTTTATAGTCGGGCCGAACCACACATTCCCTGTCCGTACCGTTCAATACGTATTGTTTGATGTCTTTAATTGATATCAAATCCCAGTAGAGATTACGTCCGCACACTTTGGCCTCCAATTGTCTCATCACTCGTAACATACAGTCCTCTCTTGACGTCGGGTTTTGGACATCAATTTGTGTTGAATTACCGGAAATATCGTTATTATAGTCCACACAATCAGTCTTATAGGGGGCGGGCAATAGGGTTTGAAGTTTGACATAAAGTTTAACGTCAGTCATAATATGCTTTGTTGTGAATATAATCGTAGGACTAAAGTTTGGGGGACTTAACATCGAATGCAAGCTAACATCTAACTTATTAAATGTTTTCGTAAATATAATTATTCTTTTATATAAATGTGTAATCTTTGGACAATTCCCATACGTTAAACATACGCTGCCATCGGGTCTGAATCGGACCAACACCGGACACAAGTCTCCACATAATTTCACGCCATCTAATTTACATTTATAATTTTTCTTAATGTTATGTAAAAATCTTGCTACAGATTCGTTGACATAAGTGCTATGTTTTTGATTATAGCAAACAGTGGCCGAACTTTTATACAACCAATGCTTTATGTTTCGGTCAAACGTTAAATCCGTGATTATATCGTACGACAAATAATTGATTGTTTCCACACATAAGTGATACACAAATCCGAACACAATTATTATTTTTAGCAATTTATTTGATGTTAATTTAAATTGAATTAGATTTATCTTACTTATACATATCATGATTTTTTAAAATATAAATTTGCAGTATGTAAAGTTCAAGTTTACATTGTGAACAGAATATACTAAATCATATGAATTTATTTTCTAATAATACACAATCAGTCAATTCATTATTATTCACTGAAAAAACTTTATTATTTAAAAGTCAATTTATAAATAATAAATATGTATAATTATTGAATTTATAATTAAATATACGTATAATATGTATGTTATTATAATTATAGTTCTAACTTTACATGATTATTAGAGATAGGACTTGATGAGTCATTTAATATTCAGACTCATAAAAGTAGTGAATCAGTCAAAGAGTAACAAAAAATCCTCTATTCAATTAATGTTTCACATTTATAAAATAGTTACGATAATCATTATTATATTTTTAAAAATTGTATATTATAGACAAAACTGCACTAAAGTTGCACTAAAGTCCTATCCATAATGATTATGAGTGTTTAACTCATGCGAGGTATAAACTTTACTATGGAAACCGTACTTATTATGTAATTTAAAATGTTAGATGGTTGAATATACGCTTCAACCGGCACTGAATGTTCCTAGGAACATTTTTTGTATTATAATTTATGCTATCAAATACTTTAATACTTGGTGATTCATATATGGTATACTACTAATATTAATGGGGTTTTCCTATATTTATATACATGCATGTTACTTATGATTACAAAGGGCAGTCAATAATTTAAAAAACGTAACATTTATTATGATTAATGAGAGAGAATTCATCAATGTCAGACAACATTGACGTCTAATTATTTTTGAATTGTGCCGGTTCCTGAATATACGTATGTACTTTACCAGTATTTTTATAATAATTTCTTTTCAAATATTAATGATTGTGTTTTTAAATTTAATATTAAAACATTGCTTATTGTGTTATTTTTAATTATGTTTTATATAAGAATATTAATTTTTAATTACAATGCATGGTATATTTCAAATGTTTTAATCAATATATTAGTTAATTATTTTGACAATGCTGTTCAAGGTATGTTGCTCGAAGGTATGTCTTAATAGCTAATTTTAAAAAGTAGTTCTAATTGTAACTAGCATCTTTGATTATAATTGAATCATTAAGATTTATAATTAAATAGTTTATACAATGATAAAAAGTTAACTCTCAAAATATAATGAAAGCTGTTTTAAATTGATATATTGTTCTTAAACTGAAGTGCATTTATGTTACTATTAAATCACATTTACCATAAAAATATAGTTTTTATATTTTGCCCATGTTACAAGGTTGGATTTGTGCATTTTTAAAGTTTCCAAGTTTTTAAAACATAATAAACATTATTATTAATTATTATTAAAACAACAATTGAAATCCCGGTGTAAATAGAGATAGAGTGTAGTAAACACTGAAGACAAATATGACATTATATTAGGGAACGATAGCATTGAGAGTCCGACCCATAGACCGACAGTACCGCCCATATTATAGACCACTTCCGGCCAATCCATTGCCAACTCTTCCCTGATTTGTGTCTCAAAGTAATGATTGGGTATAATATTTATTTCGGTGTAATTCAGACGACGAGAGTCTTTAATATCATACAAATCATAGCGTAAAGAGTAGCAAAACGGGAGTGGCATTAAATGGTGGCACTTTGTATAGAATAAATGCAAATTAGTTACAACTGACATATGGTAGGGACAGTACTGATAGCCCGTGTGTTTCACAAAACGATTGGTCGCGAAGTAACCACTCATTACGGGAATACAGCCCAGGGTTTGATTTAACTGTTGACACAAACATTCAGTCATGCGTTTAATCCAAACGTATTGTTGCTGTGAATAGACATTCGCAGAAATTTCTTCCACCCCTTCGTCGATACATTTATAGCTGTTTCGCGACAATTGTTGGTAGGAATAAGTGCTGTACAGTATATCTGTGCGTTGATTGGGTTTCACGAGTAGAAGTCTTTCGCTTTTGTTTATGAGAAAAATTAACTTGAACAAATGTGGGGGATTTGGGACTGTTTTGATGACCAGTTTTCTGAGCGACCCTGTCTCTATTTTTGCCATCATGGTCGTATTCAGTGATTTGACTATTGGTATGAAATCGATGTATTGACTTATTTTTAAAAATCCATTATAAATCCGTATATAATTGTCTGCCGCCGGACAGCGAACGCGAACTGATTGGTCGTATTGAACGTAACACTCGATAACATTGCGCTCGTAATCGTATATCACGTCTCGAATGGCGGCCAATGAATTGGTGGCCAGTATTTGAGCATAATTTTTTGTTTGAGATAACAATTGTTTCCTGGTCAGTCCATGTTTATGTCAAATATAAATTGTTTAAAATTTTAATTAAGTTTATATAACATGAATTAGTATACTATACAAATAATGTTATATAAAACATGATCACAACTTCTTAAAAGTTAGACAATTTTTATGCTCCAGAGAAAATTCATTATAATTTTGCCCACAAATGCCCACTTTGATAAACTTTGATCTAGCTATCTCACGAAATTAAATATCAATAACACATTTATTACATATTCAATTAAATTTTTACTTTATAGTATAAAGTTTATACTATTTATTTTCTTATGATAACAAATATAATATTATATAATCTATAATATAATCTTATGTAGAAGTGGGAAATAAAAGGTATTGAAATATTATAAATCTTACCATTTATTGTTATGTTTATGTACGTGGTCAAAATTTTTCGCACGATTTTTCAAAATAATATTATCAAAAGTATGCGACAATCTTATTTCCGGTATTCTAACCATTTGTTTCGTTTCAATATTAATTTTAATGTTATAATTAGTAAAATTGGAGTAAATGTCACTCATTTGAATTCCCATAAGACATATGCAAACAATAAATGCAATTCTTTGAATATAACGGTTGAAACTAATATACTTTCGTGGTTTTGGTAAATTTTTGTTAAATCGTATATTTGAATTTGAATTTGAATTTGAATTTATTGTTGTTTACAGACGCCGTGCGTTAATATTAATATTAATTAAGTGATAATATTAATTATCATTATTTTAATTTTGTCCAAAACTGTTGTAAACAATGAATAAATACTAAATCCTAAATACATTCCCATTAATCCTCCGATTGATGACAAATAATCCGTAAAATCAGTTTTTGGTGAATAATTCCAAATCATTGCCGGAATTACATTAAAATCGCTTGAAAATTGAATTTGTTTAAAAGTCGGATCGTTTTTATACTCATTAACTGTTACTTCAGGAATATATTGTTTGCATTCAGATTTACAAACAGTATATAAGAGTCTATAGTCGGGCCGAACCATACATTCCCTGTTATTGCTTTCCAATACGTATTGTTTGATTTCTTTGGTTGATTTCATATCCCAATAAAGATTACGTTCGCAACGTTTGGCCTCCAATTGTCTCATCACTCGTAACATACAGTCCTCTCTTGACGTCGGGTTTTGGACATCAATTTGTGTTGAATTACCAGAAATATCGCGATTATAGTCCACGCAATCAGTGTTATAGGGGGCCGGCAATAGTGTCTGAACGTTCACATTAATTATAATATTATAAAATGTATTTAATATCAATATATGAATTGGATTGAAATGTGGGGGACTTAGCATCGGATGCATTACTACATCTAATCTGTCAAATGAATGGGTAATCACAGAAATCTTAGTATAAGTATCTGTATAAGTCTTAGCACAACCGCCGTATGTGAGACATACGCTATCATCGGGTCTGAGTCGGGCCAACACCGGACACAGTTTGTCACACGATAGCAATCCTAATTTGCATTTAAATTTTTTAATCCTTTTTAAAAAACTTGCCGCCGATTTATTGGCATAAGTGCTATATTTTTTATTATAGCAAACAGTTGTTAAACTCCTATACACCCAACTCAATGTGTCTCGGTCAAACTTTAAATCAGTGATTATATCGTACGACAAATAATTGATTGTTTCCACACATAAGTGATTCACAAATCCAATCACAATAATTAGTTTTATTGTATAATTTAAGGTTAATTTATATTGAAATTTCATTGTTTTAGTAAATATATAATAATATTTATTTATAAAGCAGTTCAATCAAAACATATTTTATAAAAAATGAGTTCATGTACATCCAGTATTTATTGGCTACTTTGCAATATTGAGGTTTTCGTGTGAGATATTACTTATTGTGTTATTTATAATGAAACTTTTTAAAGGAAAAGTCGTATCACATTTTATGCATATTATATCGATCAAAGTAAATGAATATTTAAATCCATATTTTGCCCTTTTGTTTATACTGAATATGAAAACTTAATATTAATATTATTCCCAAAGTAATTATCATAATAAACAACTTACACACAGCAATGCTATACGTTAACCACAATTCGGGTATTGCTCAAAGAATAGATTAGCATTATCTATAGATTTAATACTAGTACATAGGATTAGCATTTGTACCCATCAAGACCATAGATTTAGCATTGCCCATAGACTTAACATAGTTCATAGACTTAACATTATCCATGTTATCCCTATGCCATAGACTTAGCATTGCCCATAGACTTAACATAGTCCATAGACTTAGCATTATTTATGTTGTCCCTATGCCATAGAGTTTTCACTACCCATAGGATTAGCATTGCCATAGACTTAGCATTACCAATGTTAAAGTATAGCCATAAACTTATGCTTTAATCCCATGTAAATACCCCATAGACTCAAGAACCCCATGTTAAAGTATAGCCATAGAGTTAAGCTGTAATCCCATGTTAAATCTTATAGAGCGGGGGGCCGGGAGGGGGGCCGGGAGGGGGGCCAAACGATCCTATAAACCACATTATTCATAGCTGAATTGTGGTTAAAAATACTATTTAAAAAATATTAGTGCAGTAGTACTTATCCTAGAGTAAAAGCTACTTTGATAATAAATTAAAATATTAAAACTTTTGTGAGAAATATTACTTTTGTGTTATTTATAATTTTTTATAATGAAAATTGTTTTCCACTTATAATGCATATTATATTCTATGTCTTAATAATTAAGACTTAATCAATACATTTACAGTTATTTATTACATAAAGTAAATTGTAAATTGAACATGTATGTCTATGTAAACTTTATGTCTATTGATATGCTGTCCTCGGCTCAAGGCTTTGTCCATAAATTAATTGACTTTATTTCAATAATAATCAGCTAAATAGCAAAATTAATAAGCTATTAAACTATTAAAAATTAAAACTCTAATGAATAACTTTTATGAATATAAAAAAAAGAATAACTGATTTATAAATAACACTATTTTTACTATTAATATAATAAATAACTTTTGAAATTTGCATTAATTTTCAACCACAATTCAATATGAATGTGGTTTATGGAATTGCGCTACCTCTTTCTCTTACCCAATGAGATAATTTAATTAGTAATTACAGTCAAAGCTTATTACACGGCTAAACATTGCGTAATCCTATCCCTATACCTTATTATGAAAATATAAGGGTCTTTAATTTAAAAAAATGTTACATTTAATGATACTCTGGAACCGCTAAAGTTATACTATTGTTAACAAACATAATATGTTTAATTATATAGACCCATGTTGGGCAATTTTTAAAGCGTAATAATTTTTTATGACACACTATTAAATCATATTTACAATAAAAAAAATATAGTTTTTATATTTGGTCCATGTTACAAGGTTAAATTTGTGCATTTTTAAAGTTTCCAAGTTTTTAAAAACATGACAAACATTTTTATTAATTATAATTAAAACAACAATTGAAAGCC
>CAJPIZ010000262.1:7125-28480 GCA_905368565.1 Medioppia subpectinata
CTCATAAGCCAACAAATAGTGCGTGAAAATGGGCAGTCAGTGAGCGGCGGCGCTTCGAAATTTGCTATATAGTTGAAAAGCACTGATTTGTTAAGCGTTTAAAAAGTTACACGTTTCACCTTCTGGGAGAGTTTTTGTTGTGACCTCTCTTTGAAAATCCACTGCTCGGACACCAGACATGATAATCACATTTGGTTTAATTTAAAATTTACTTAAATGTTTGGTTGAGGCATAGCTGAAATTTTTTAACACTGTCACTAACCGCTGATTTTAGCCAAAAGTTTTAAACTCACTCCGAGATTATTCTCTCAAGAATGCCGATTAATGGTTAATGACTGCCTCGTGGCTATTGTACGCCACACGATATGACCAGTGCTATCGATTCGGCCCTCATTTATACATAAACCATATAAACGATTTGAAATGATCGAGTGCTGTCTGGCAAATGGCACAAATCATACACTCTATTCCCAATAATAGGTACAAAATTATCTTATGCTAATTAATATACNTTAATGACTGCCTCGTGGCTATTGTACGCCACACGATATGACCAGTGCTATCGATTCGGCCCTCATTTATACATAAACCATATAAACGATTTGAAATGATCGAGTGCTGTCTGGCAAATGGCACAAATCATACACTCTATTCCCAATAATAGGTACAAAATTATCTTATGCTAATTAATATACACGTACATACACTATTAGGGAGAACACAGTTAACCAACATGGTATAAATACAGTAAGTAACAATAACAATGTTCCCAGGCTAGTGTAATAATCTGCAATGATCCATTTAACAGGTAATGTTANGCTAATTAATATACACGTACATACACTATTAGGGAGAACACAGTTAACCAACATGGTATAAATACAGTAAGTAACAATAACAATGTTCCCAGGCTAGTGTAATAATCTGCAATGATCCATTTAACAGGTAATGTTACAGTTAATTCATCTTATAGTCAGCAATAAAACCTGTTTTTCAATACTATTGCCCATAAATATTGTGAATAAATTCATGTGATGGAAAATCACATGCCATTCATGTGATTGCAATAGTGAGGCCATAGGCCAGAGTAGAATAGGCCAACAATTTATGCACATATGGATAAAGATTATGGTATTATTGATAAGACAATTAAGAAATTATACAAAGAAAACAAAGCTTGTTGTATGAAAGACGTTTTCTGGGGGCAAAATATTAAGTCTATTAATGTGCGTTATTTATGACAACAATATCAATGTTTTGCTGACTATAAGATGAATTAACTGTATCTACATATTTTATATTTATGTGCTGAATATATAAGCAAACATTACCCAAACAATTTTATTATACCGGGTATTAACTGTAATAGATTGTTATGCACTGTAGTTATATATGTGTGTAAATGAAGCGATATACACGTACATACACTATTAGGGAGAACACAGTTAACCAACATGGTATAAATACAGTAAGTAACAATAACAATGTTCCCAGGCTAGTGTAATAATCTGCAATGATCCATTTAACAGGTAATGTTATCTACATATTTTATATTTATGTGCTGAATATATAAGCAAACATTACCCAAACAATTTTATTATACCGGGTATTAACTGTAATAGATTGTTATGCACTGTAGTTATATATGTGTGTAAATGAAGCGAATAATTCCGCAGTGAATATACAAACTAATGGTATATTTATATATACTGTATATGAAAGCAATTGTCAGGAAAGTGGAAAACATCTCATTTTGTATTAAATTAAATTCGCGCACAATATATGGCAAAACATTCGTAAATATTATCATTTAATTTATATACCATTTATTATATTAGATGTTTTGGTGTGTATTCGTATGTGAAGTTTAAACAACATTATTGCCAATTATATCTCTGTTTGCGATCATTAATACATTAATAATAACTCATAATCTCATTGTCTCTCTCTCTCTCTCTCTCTCTCTCCGAGAATAAATTATTTGTCTATCATATCAAACAATAAGAGCACAGATATGTATATTAATGTATTTGTATGTATGCATGGTTTCCAATGTCCCGGTGCTCTCTCTCTCTCTCTCTCTCTCTCTTTCTCCCTTACAGTATATGTCTGTTATATTGACGTGAGTTCGGGATATTTTTCATTTCACCAAATATTAATGTTTTTAAAAGACATATACCATTCACATAGACTGTGAGCTCATGGCTTTCACATCATTTATAATACAATATATAATTATTTATAAGTTTATCATAAATTAACGTTAAATACAAGACAAGACACGAGAGTTGAGAAAGAATATGAGGCAGAGAAACGATGTACAATCATATACTAGCAACATATCTAAAATTAGAGTTAAATATCAAAATTGTTATAATAGTTATTAATATGATATATTGATTAAAAAATATATTAGTCATATAAATGATGCTCATAGCATCGATGTGTAATCTTTGTTTATATATTCTTGTATATAATGTTTTCAAATTAATGTCTTAATGAAAGAATTTAACACATTTAATATAATTCAATACAGAATATTGTATTTTGTGTAAAAATATATTAATTGTAATTACACTACATGTAACTATTGAAGTGTCGGTTTGAATACTTTGCTGGAGTATTGGAAAAGACATCCAATTTTTATTTATCCAAGATTTATCAAAAAGTCTAAAATCAAAATTAAAGATTAACGACACGACTGGCAATGATTTAACGTTTGGAGTGATTAATGAAAGCAAAGCACACCATATCTCGTAATCGGGATCTCTTTTCATGGCTTAAGACATTTGAGATATAATTTATATTTCATTATAAATATATTTCACTCGTAGGGTATATGCGAGCGCTTGTGAACGGTATGTGCGCTCTCGGGTTCGGGCATTTCATTATGGGTGTCTATTTATCTCTCGATCGCAATCGATGTCATTATAGTTCATATAAAAGCATTATATTATAAATAAAGACTCGATATTCAGTTATTGTTAATGTATTCGCCTTTTCAGCGATTTATGTGCGCTTTTTGTCTCTCCTTCACTGCAATAATAGTAATAATAAGATATAATATCCAATATTTTTAAAAACAGTGAAGAGAGAGAGAGAGAGCTTGATGTCAAATGCAGGGAATTTAAGTACAGAATTAAATACATTTGCTTTCATATAATAAAAGTCAAAAACTTATTATGAGGCTTTATGACTGCAATAATAGTAATAATAAGATATAATATCCAATATTTTTAAAAACAGTGAAGAGAGAGAGAGAGAGAGAGAGAGAGAGAGAGAGAGAGAAGATCATGTGTAGCATGTGTTTGATTTATGTGTCAAATTAATACCCCTTTCATCTGACATAAAGCCTCATAATAAGTTTTTGACTTTTATTATATGAAAGCAAATGTATTTAATTCTGTACTTAAATTCCCTGCATTTGACATCAAGCTCTCTCTCTCTCTCTCTCTCTCTCTCTCTCTCTCTCTCAGTTCTCCTCTTTTTCATTATTCATGCCTTAAAATAATAGCATTTCATTTCATTAAATATCACTTTTTATGCATGCATTTCATTCCCTGCAAACACTACCATATAATGTATGTCTTATTTATCAAAATTAATCACTACTACAATACAGTGACAGCACTTTTGCCATCAATTTTGTCTCGGATATGCATTTTCCCAGTTTTTTACGAAAATATATTCTGTATATTTTAATTACCAAACTATATAAACCACTATTAAACGAGGTAATAAAGTCAATTCTTTATTATCTTAATACACTAATTAATTATCCTAACATTAATAACTATTGTATTGCGAAATAAATAATATTTAATTATAGTTTTATGTCCATTAGATATATATATTATTCTAAGTCTATTATACCGGGAATCCAGTGTATGGCAGATATTTTTAAGAGTATTGTTAACTATACTGCACTCAACTAACTATTAATTGTAATCTCACTTTTTCTCTCTCTCCCCATCCCTTACCCCATCATATCCTACGACCCCTTTTCAGCCTCTCATGAATGTCTGGTTCAATATATTTGTGAATGATATGAAGGGCTACTAATGAAAGCATGCATTCATTCAATTCTTTTCCTCTAAAAGTTATGCAACAAAACAAAAACCATTCACTCCCTCAACATGTTATACATTGACTCCGATATTGAGTGACAGATAGAGTGAGAATTTGAAAGAGAGGGTACTTTTAAACGACATATATCTGAACATAATGTACAGAATTTTTATTATTATACAGTATATCTCTCTGAATAAGTGAATCAATTATTAAATGAATGCACAGATATGTGAAACTAAATGGATGAGTGGAGAGAGAGAGAGAGAGAGAGAGAGAGAGAGAGAGAGAGCCACTCATTCTGAGAGATGACTACATAATGTATTTATTATAAAAAAGAGAATATGATAATAATTAAGTCATTATATTTGTATGAATACACATATAAAATGCATAACAATAAGCCTAAATTCTGTTGTAATCCCAGTGGTTTTAGAGCGAGAGAGAGAGAGAGAGAGAGAGAGAGAGACACTCATTCTGAGAGATGACTACATAATGTATTTATTATAAAAAAGAGAATATGATAATAATTAAGTCATTATATTTGTATGAATACACAATGTATAAAATGCTACACTGCATATGAAAATTGTTTGCTTTAATAAGTATAGGGAGAGAGAGAGCGAGAGAGAGAGAGAGAGAGAGAGAGAGAGAGAGAGAGAGAGAGAATAAAAACTATTATACAAGAGTAACTCAAATATACAATGTATACACAATAGGGTTATTGCTTTTACATGACTGTTGACATGGATTTCCTTCAAACAAGAATATTCCTTACAATACGATAAATAATTCAAAACAGTTTTCCTATTTTAATACATATCTGACTATATTTTTTTGTAACCAACTAATAATATATGCAAAAATTGTAATTTATATTTTGTTTTCCACTTACTTTCTATGAATATATTTATTATAGAATATTCTTTGCGTTTATTTTTTCCATATCTATATATTTTAAACATTATTTTAAATATAACTAAAAATAATACAATTTATATTTTTTCTACAAAGTATTTGTCTGACAAACGGCAGAAATAAATCAGTAAATTGTTTGACTTTAAACTGAAAGCACACCAAAAATAAGTTATATTTTTGATATATATTTAAAAATAAAGATTGAGAAGAATACGAGGCAAATATGATAGAAACAAAACTTTTATTTATGTAATGCATATTCCGATGCATTTGAATGACATCAATCATAAGCATCTAAAAGTTATATAAATCTCTCTCTCTCTCTCTCTCTCTCTCTCTCTCGCAATTGAAGTAAAATATATTTGTTTCATATATAATATGAGGGCGAATACATAGGAGTAATATATTTCTCGTGAAATTGTATATTCCGTGACTCGAATCGCATTTGATTTATCAAAACGTTTTGCTTCAGACATAGAGAGTGTATATTCCGCTGACTCGACCCAAAACACTGAAAGGGCTCACAATAAGCAAAATATACTTTTTTGTTGATTCATTTGTTATGATTTGTTTCCATTCCTTAACTTCATATATTATTTAGAGAGAGAGAGAGAGAGAGAGAGAGAGAGAGATTTATATAACTTTTAGATGCTTATGATTGATGTCATTCAAATGCATCGGAATATGCATTAATTCTCAGCGGTCGAGTGAGTGAGAGAGAGAGAGAGAGAGAGAGAGAGAGAGATTTTAAATTAAAATTATTATTAATACTTTTTATTTTAGAAAATATAAATATATTTACATTATAATTTAGTTTATATGTTACAGTAAACTAATACAATCATTATAAATAGTTAATCAATGTATCAAATAATTTATTTTGATTAATTGTTTGCTTTGAGTCTGTAATTAATGGCATCGCTAGAAATCTAGCACTTATTGAGAGATTCACACCATTAAGAGTTGTCAAGAAATGAAAACAATTTTTCACAATACGTTCCCATATTTATTATAGCATTTTTTACATTGTGTTCGAGTTTTATACACATTTGCCGAAAGCATTTGATAAATACGATCCAAAGCGAGAGATAAAACTGATTGCCATTTGTTTGATGGACTGATGGGGTATTAGAGGAGACACTGATTTCTGGGGGCAATCATCTGATAAAACAGGAGTGCGAATGATATACGGGTTCGTCGGCGCTAACTATTACACCAGTATTAGACGTTTTTGTCACTTGTATTAACTCTATGGCCGCCACTGTCTCTATACATACGGTTAGACTGTTATCGGTTGACAATAGGAGAGGCTTTGAGACTAATTTATCAATTCGTGTGTCGCTCTCTCATCAGTGATGATAATGTAATGCTCTTTTCGCTAACACTCTCCTCACAATCAAATCATATCAGAGAGAGAGCTTGATGTCAAATGCAGGGAATTTAAGTACAGAATTAAATACATTTGCTTTCATAAGGAGAGCGTTAGCGAAAAGAGCATTACATTATCATCACTGATGAGAGAGCGACACACGAATTGATAAATTAGTCTCAAAGCCTCTCCTATTGTCAACCGATAACAGTCTAACCGTATGTATAGAGAGAGAGAGAGAGAGAGAGAGAGAGAGATTGAATGAACAGAATAGAGGGAATAATTGTCGCACAACTGATAGCCATATGCTGTGAATCAGTGAACAAATGGTATGCCATTTATGTCTCTGTCGTCTATTATCTGATGATATCTTTTTGGTGTCCATCGTCTCCAGTAATGATGACAGCGAGTGGTATGTGTTGTGAGCCATAGATTTCATTATTCACGGCATATGATAGCCATAATAGCGACCAATACTTGACTGATGAACCGGACTGTGATTGTGGGGTAATTGTGCGCTCATATCATAGTCTCCCATAATATACACATAAAACACAACTTTTCTAACAATTATTGGTCGAGAAATTGTGCCCAAACTTTATATTAATATAATAAATGACATGCGATCGTAATATACGCTACATTTAGCATCACATCAATTGCCAAACACTAATTATGATAACAAATGCGTGTATTTATAGATAAGTGACTTATATTTTTTGTAAGAATTAAAAACAAAATTCAATTAAAACTAATATATTTAATGCAATTTTATTCACTTTGTTTTTAGCAAAAGTTTGTTTTTGTTTCTTTAGCCGACAAATGTTTAGACGAAGTGAAGCGACAAATCAGTGTATAAAACAAGAAATGAGAGCCGAAATGGCAAAGAATTTAATATCATTAGCCGTCTCTATGTGTCTGTAAATTGGATTTACTATTAGTACTCGTAATTGGATTTATAAATCATAGATTATATTGTCGTAAAAATTATATTTATATATAAGAAATCCTATCAACAAAAAAAACGAAAGTGAAAAACATTTTCACTTCAATGTTAAGGCAATACATGTGTTAAACGTATTAGTCGTCTATAAATATCTGTATTATAAAAAGTGAGAGTAAGAGAGAAAGTGAGTGAGAATTGTGTCGAAAAATGATCTTAAATCTCATGTAATATAATAATAAACATAACAAAACAAATCTGTTGAGCGATAAAAATGTTATTTTTCTAAGTGCTCGGCAACTGTGCGGACTCATAGACCCCTTAATAGCTAGGGATCGAGAGAGAGAGAGAGAGAGAGAGAGGATGAAGAGATTGTATGAAATTTATGTGAAACATATATTTCCCAAACACTAAACAAAATTTATGACATTTTATGGACTCGTTTTTATGTGTAAAAGTGATTAAAAGAGAGAGAGAGAGAGAGAGAGAGAGAGAGAGATAAAGTGAGAGATTGATAAGTAACTCATCCATGACTGTGGCATTAGATCAGTCTCTCCTCCGATCTCCAAACATTATACCAGACTTTTATGGTCGACACTAAGCATTCATTTATATAGTAAATGGTCTAAAATAATGCACCGCTTTCTCGAACACCACTTAAATAAAGTAATTTCATTAAAAAGTTGGCCAAAAAATATGCGAGCCATTCGTATGCCGGACACAAAGCCAATGCGTCCATTTGGGCGACAAATATTCCCAAATAAATGCACCATGGACACTTTATTTCTATCTTACTGTATATATCCATATTAAGTAGCGATTGTTATGTGCGGCCGAGTATTGTATGATATGTTCGTTATTATATAATTTAAACATAAAAAACATTTTATGATCGCCGGGTATAAAGTTTTGTCGCATAAATTTTAATGGTCGACAGTTTTATACATATTGAAGTACCCATTAATGTCAGTGTCACATACAATAAGTTTTCTCAGCTCCCAGTAATGGCTACCCCCTGATCGGCCTGTGCTGTGCCCCCTCCCCCTCTTCTGGAGATGCTGTGTAATGATCACCCGAATGGGTCCCCGAAGACGTTGTGCATAAATTATGTGAACCCAAGTCTTAACTGTCTGTACGACCAATAAAAGCATTTATAGCGAAACCACAATAAATGTCACCCAAAAAGATATTTATGCCCACAATATAGAGATTTGCATCACAGACACAGACTCTGAGAGGACAGTTAGTTAGACCCCGAGAGCTCTGTATGTTTTATAAGCCAGTGTCCCGTTATTTGGCCTAAAAGTTTAATGAACTGTTATATACCCATATAACCTATATGCCCGGGGTTTACAACATCTATATATATGGATAATAATAATATTATATGTATTTCTATACATATTTATGGTTTTCAAACGGTTATTGCCGTTCATTTCATTTGGTGGTAAAGCACTTAACGATACCATTGCTATGGGGTTGAGAGGGAAATGGGGGGTAGGGTTGGCATCGGTTGTGTCCGTACATAACAAATGGATGTCTCGACATTCATCTTATGACAGGAAGTCTGACCAATTGACTGGTCTTTTATATGAATATATATCACTGCAAACCCATCGCCACTTTTAATCACTTTTACACATAAAAACGAGTCCATAAAATGTCATAAATTTTGTTTAGTGTTTGGGAAATATATGTTTCACATAAATTTCATACAATCTCTTCATCCTCTCTCTCTCTCTCTCTCGCTCTCATAGACTTTATTATCACTTTCATGAAAATAAATTAATTCAAATAAATGTTGAAAAACAAAATACAGTATATTATTACGACTTTTGGTATAAAAGGCGCATAAAATTGGAAATAATTTATTGTAACTTTTTTTAGTGGTGAATAAAATTGACGACTCGATCGTTATTATTACTGAAGTGATCGAGAATTTGCAAAACGAATGACAAATATATCACTATTTTATTGTAAATTTTATGTATATTTTGTTATTTAAGTCTAAATTCAGTGATTAATTACTGAATCCTGTTTTAAGAACACATTTTGCAAATTAATTATATTAATAATAAATGGATTTTAAAAATTCCCATTAATTTATTTGTGATTACGTTTTTGTATAACTGATAATTTAATTAATTTTCAAAATATGTTTTGATATCACGTCTATTGTCCGATCAATACGTATATAATAAGCGTTTGCGTCAATCCATACAAAACGATAATATTTCATAAAAAAAACTCAAAGATTTTGATCAGTTTTGTCATAAAGTATTTGCTTATCATCAGAGATGACATCAAATTGATGTCAGGCCTGACATTCATTGTCATTACTTATGAGAGAGAAAGAGAGAGAGAGAGAGAGAGAGAGAGAGAGAGAGAGAGAGAGAGAGAGAGCTCGTGGAATTGCAGACATCACTGATGATATTCTCTCTCTCTCTCTCTCTCTCTCTCTCTCTCTCTCTCTCTCTCTCTCGTGTTTAAAAAAGAGGAAGAAAGAGGAGGACAGGCGTGAATGTGTGGCGTATAATAAATCTTTAGGTTTTGACAGTTTGTGTGACATTTATCACACAAAAGATAATCTAAAACTTTTTTTGTTGCTTGAAATGAAAGTTAAGCACAAATTTTGCTTATGTTTTGGTTGACAGTCGTTGTAATCAACAAATTATTAACTTTTTTTGCTCAAACACACAAAAAATCCTGAAATTATTACAAAAATTATGTAAAAACTCTTTGAAATATAAAATTTTAAATTTTATGTATTAATACACTAATATAATTTATAAATCTAATAAACAATTCAGAATTTAACAATTTAAATTTATAAATGTTATTAAAAATTTTATCCGGAAATATTTGCCAAGAATTATCATTTAATATTATAATTGCAACAAATTTGTAATAATAAATTATAATTTAATAATAATATAAAGTTTATATAATATATCTTTATATAATAAATCTTGTTATGACAAAACAAATCTAAATTGTGAATGGTGATAATAAAGTCAAAGATTTAAAATTGATTAAAATTAATTGAATCAATTTATTACATAAAAACCAGACATTCATTTAACACATGAAATACTATGAAATTCAGAGTCACTTGTCTTACAAATAACTCGTAAACTATTTGTAAAAGTATTTCAAACTTTTTCCTTCTTTTTTTGGCCAATAATTTAATGGATAAAAAAGTTTTCAGACTTTTCTTTCTGTTTGTATTTATCGCATGTTTCCATAGATTTTGTGCTCTAATCGCGAAAATGCTTGACATTATAAACAGGATGTTGTTGTAGGAGATAATGAAGACTAAGTCATCAATTATAGTGATTGGGTCACCAAATATTTTTTATTTTATGTTTGGGTGTATCGCCTCCGGGGTATCATTTGTCACACACACAGCACAAACAGATAGTAGTGCTAAATATCGGGCCCCAGTGTTAGCCATAATGAGAGACAACAGTGCAAATAGAGTCGGGAGAGTGAGAGACAGATATACTATACGACAATCAGATAATAAACACACGAATTGATGACCAAAAAACGCGAACTTAACTTAAATTGTATTGCATTTTGTTTTTTCTTTTAGCGAAGAGAGAGAGAGAGAGAGAGAGAGAGAGAGAGAGAAAGAGAGAACACAACTGGAACTTCAATTCCCAAATAATTTATTAGTCGTCTTCGAAGAGTGCAAACCCGTGTTGTCCTCTCTATCTCTCACTCACTCACTATCAGACTCTCTCCCGAGCCGTGCATTTAATTCATAAAATCATTGAATGGATGAATAGAGGGCTAAGAGAAGAGACCCTCTGAGAGGTCTGTGTGACAGAGTTTCAGTCCTTGCAATCACTGATATGTCTTTAAATGAAAAATGATTATTGTTTTTGAACGCCTAAACGGTTTTCATCGTTTAGTAACTCCAAAACACATCTCATTATTTTTATTGTACTCATCTCTCTCTCTCTCTCTCTCTCTCTCTCTCTCTCTCTCGTCTCAAATATAATTTGAATGACTTTTCAGATTATTAAATGAGTTCCAAGAAGTTCTGCCATAACAACTGACATGTGTTTTAATAAATATTTATTTTTTATTTAAATTTAATAAACTTCTGCCTTTGTGTTCGACAATATACACAATATTTCAAACAGTTAGTGAATGAGGCAGAGAGAGAGAGAGAGAGAGAGAGAGAGAGAGAATGAAATCCCAAAAAGGAAACACTAATATAACAAATTTTTTTGATAAATTATAATTATATTAAATGACATGATTTTCATTTAAACTTCATTCAAATGATAGAATGCCATACATTTCGTGTCCGATAACGTGATTGTAATCTTTAATCGTATTCTTTATCTAATATTTAATATAATATATAAAATGAGATTATTTATGATCACAACTAGTCTCCCAAAAACAAGACGTGAATCCTGTAAATTCCTGTCCCGTCCCATTCCTGTACAGGATTGGGACGGGACAGGAAAAGATTTGACGTATGCTTACAGGAATGGGACGGGACAGGAATGGGTTTAAGACAGGAAAATACAGGAAAATGCAATAAAATATTTTTAAAAAATTAATTTCAGTATTTGTAAGTACTGTATGATATGGTATATGTAGAATACAAAGGGATCCGACTGTACGGCGCCTACGAGAGCGTATGAGACTCACAATAAAGCATTGTTTTAGCCAAACGATAGGCGCCAATGAATATTTGGAAGCCTTTATATATGCCGACAGAATTTACAGGAAATTACAGGACAGGACGGGACAGGAAAATATTTTGACATTTAGTACAGGATCGGGACAGGAATGAGTTTTAACTAACATTTGGGGCACTAGTATGTATCTGTGTGTGTGCGAAGTCCACAATCAGAGAGAGAGAGAGAGAGAGAGAGAGGTATGAGTTTTATTAAATATTACATTAATATTCGTATAAACCGCAAGAAGTAGCATCTTTGTGGCTGTCTTTTCAACCATATAGTATTTCAATGATATTTAGTATAATAATATTTAATTAATCAACTAGGACAATAGATGTTGCCAAAATGAACACAAGTGTAGTTTACGTACCAATAGATTTCCTGACACAATAATTATATTCATGTTGAATGATATAACATTTATTAAAACAATAGTTTATTATAATGTATACAACGGTATATCAATGGTTGATCACAATTAATAGTACATGATCATATACCCACAATTTTAACTTAAATTATAATATTAATACTATTTTCGTAATTCTAACTTCACCAATTATCATAATACATAATACATTTTCAAATAATCAAATATTAATTTAAGCATGTTATAAATATGATCAATGAAGCAAGATAATCATTAAATTTTAACTCAACATGTATGGCACAAACTGACAGTTCATTTTTACAATACAAAATGATTAAAATAAAATTAATGTTATTAATGCACTTGGAATTATTCTGTAAGGTTCAACAGAATATAACTATAGTTGTTTATAAAACCAATTTTATTATATTGTTTTATTAAGGCGAGAATATTTCATTCATCATTGGCCCCAAATATTTAGCATAGGCCTTATATTTAGTTACAAACATTTTGCCCTGCATTTCATTTAATACATTTACATCACTTAAAGTTATCATCAGTTTTTGTAGTGTTGTTTGCGATTCCGATTCCGAGAGGTATTTCAATAGTAAATATCTTTTCAGTAAATATATATACAGTTGTTGTTCGAGTCTAACAAACAAAACAAATAATAATTAAAACACAATTAAAAAATATAAATTAATTGCAAAACTCACTTAACAGTAGTTTTATGCATTAAATTTGGTTGATTTGGCTTAAACAGCATTATTGCCGTCAACTTAGCATAAAAATAATCAGTTCAACAATTATAAATCAACATGTCAAATTAATAACTTATTACCAGGTTTATAATAATGGGGTCGCTGTAATCCCACACCAATAGAAATTGTCCATAGTAATATTTCAACGAATTATAATGTTTCTGTTCAAACATAGACAAATCAATCTGAATGGATCTTAAACTATTCTAGATTAATATTTAAAAATATAAGCACTATTGACCAAGATATAAATAAAACTCATAATGATATTACAAGTGGCATGATAAAACAAGCACGATCCTGGTGATAATATTTCAAATTCCGGATTAACATCAAGTCTTTGCCGCCGTATTTAACTAAAGCCAAGCGATCGTTGGGACAGATATTGTTGAATGTCATCAAATGTTGTGCAAAACTGATTAAATCGGTCACAAATTTTTCATTCAAATGTGAATAATTTGCAATCATTTTCTTCAACCCTAATATTTCTTTAACTATTTTCTCACAATTTAACCGATAGTTGAATACATTGGAAGCGGTCATCAATTCCCGCATCCGATTGCACTCTAAGTGATTTAAACCCTTATAATCTATTAGTTCCCTGAATACGGAAATTACTGGCAATTCCGGTGACTCTTCATTACTTGCAGTGAATATATTGTTTGTCACATAGTTTTCAATATCTCTGATCTGTTCCGTAAGCTCTTCGGCACTCGTATTGATTGTGTTTTCTAACAATATATCAATTTCTTGACAAAAATTATTGTCATTTTGTGTTGAATCAGTCGACGAGTGATTTGTAGTCAACGAGGAGTTACAATAACCTGAATTAAAATTAACATACAATTAGATTAATAAAATAATTAACACATTTATCACTTTATTTAAATATAAATTATGAAAACATTACTCAAAGAAACCACAGATTCATTGCATTGCAGTTGTTTTAGTCTATTATTTATAACAACTTGTTTTAGTTTTTCATTTTCCTCTTTACTCCGGATTAACTCCTATTGAATAGAAATTATAAATATTTTAATTAATTAATTACTTGTTTATTAAAATCACACACTTTGAGCATTCCTGCAGCCAAACACTTGTCGAGCCGACACTTTTTGCACCACTTTCTGGTCAATAGGTTTATAACGCATTCACCGTTTGATTGACAAACCAATGGCTATAAAAACCAGAAAAAATACAATAAAATAAATTATATATTTGTATATAAAATTAATATAACCTGATTTTTGGGCGCAAATGTCCTGAAGAATGCTTTACAACAGTCACAACTAATCGCACCAAAGTGCCTTGCTACATTAAGACAAATAATTAATGTCAATTAAACTGTATAATTGTAGGTTAAGTCTATGGATTCATTACCATTTGCTTTATTGCCACAAATGCCGCAAATTTTGTTCATTTTGATTATAATTATGTAATTATATTTGTCACAATTTTATTTATTTTAATTCATTTAAAAATACACTGTTTGTAAAGTTTTAATTTTGTAAACAACATTATACTTTACGCCATCTAAATAAATAAACATAGTAACAGGTTTATCAATAACATAAAAAATAATATAAAGTTTACATATGTAAAGTTTATATTACGTTTTTTAACAGATATAAAGAATGTTGCAAAGTATTTATGGTAAATAATATTTATATTTTAATTATTAAAATTCAATAACAACATTATAAGTTATAACTTATAACTATTTTGAAATTGCTATATGTCAAGTACTTCCTTCATAAGCGGACCTAGATGATGTTTGTAATCCCTGTATAGGGGTAGACCAATCTTCAATTCTAACTTATTTAATAGATTTAAATCCTTTAATGAAAGCATCAGTTTTTGAAGTTTTACTTCTGATTCTGACCGGTATTTCCATAATAAATGTTTATTTAATAAATAAATGTACAGTTGTTGTTCGAGTCTATAAAATATATGGTAAAAATTAATTAATAATTTTATGTTATTTGTTATGAATTTGTATCACTACTCACTTAACAATGAGTTTATGGGTTAGATTCGGTCGATTCGGGTTATAATATATTATTGCTGTTAACTAGAAGTTTGAATAAATATATTTTATATAATAATATTATATTATTTTTGTTATAATTAAATATTACCATGTTAATTGCGATATAATCATTATAATTCCATTCAGATAACAAAGTCAACATTATTGATTTAACTAATTCGGTAAATGTATGATCTGGAAATACCATCACATTCATATTGATTTTGGCACATTTATCATCATCCTATATAATATTATGTTAGGTTAGGTATATGTTACAGGTTATGTAATATCAGGTTATTCAGTAATATGTAAATTATATGTTACTGTATGTAATCCACTTACTAAAGGCACATAGAAATTGTCAGTCAATTTGTCGTAAAACCTAAAGCCCTGTATAGATGTCAACTCATTGAAGCCATACTTCAATAGTGTCACCCTATCCTCAGCGCATACTGTGTTATATCCGGACAAAGATTTAGTAAAATTTACCATGTCCATTATTGAACACTCTTGCTTTGCGCTACAGTTTATGATTAATTCTGGAAAAGTATTTATTTTTATTACAACATTCTTTGATGTTTTGTAGTCAAACACAACGGCAGCGCTCATCAACTCTGATATCCTATTGCTTTCCAATTCATTCAAACCGTTATAATCTGTAATTTCCCTAAACATGGGAACAATTGCCGTGTATTTGTTGTTTTCATTGATTTCTAACAAATCCACATCTGATGTAATATTTGTAATACTGTTTCCAACGTCTGTTATTTCATTCAAGTTAACATCAATTGAATTGTCGAGCAATTCATCGAAAATGTCTTTCTCTGTGTTTCCATCAAAAATAGTTAAATCATTTGATGAGTCCGTAGAGGAAGGCATCAAAGTATTGGTAAAATTAACACATTTTTCACGTTTCAATTTATTTAATTTATTTTCTCGCATCGCTTTCTTTCTCCACTCATTTTGCTCATCACTTCTGATAAATTCCTATTAAAATAAAATATTTATTACTATTTATTAATTTTAAAATTAAACACAAAAAATTAAATACTTTTCGCATCCCAACGGCTAAGCACTTCTGGAGCCGACACTTTTTGCATAAGTTTCTCGTCAATGGGTTTATAATGCAATTACCATTTGATCGACAACTCCATGGCTTACAACATAATTATAAAGTAATTATAAGTATATAAAGTATTAACAAAATTTAATTAAATAAAAATTATTTAAAAACCTTATTCTTGAGTCCATGGCGTCTGAAGAATGATTTACACGATTCACACGTTATAACAGTAAAATTTCTGCCTAAATAACATTCATGTTTTTAATTTATACTTAATTTAATAAATAATAAACAATTTAATACCGAATCCTTTATCGCCGCAAACTTTGCACAATTCATGTGATTTCTTATCATTTAATTCACTATTCATTGTAGTATTAATTGTTTATTATATTTATAATTTATGTCATAATTAAATGTGAAAATATAAAACATATTGCACTTGTTTTCATGTTTATTACAAAATTTTATATATATAACAACACTCAAGAGATATAATGATAAGTATTTTATTACAAAGTCCAATTCAATGGCATAACTAAATTGGTTATGAACATTAAAAATTTAATGTAATAAATTTTACTATTTATAAAATAATTTACATTAAGACAATTTTATAAATATCAATAGAGAGCAATTATTTATCAATTTATTAATGTATATCAAAATGACATTTATGATTGAATTTAAAAATATATCATACCCGTATAATTTTATATTAGAATTATAGACTAAATATTTCGTTTACAAGTGGACCTAGATGGTGTTTATTATCCCTGTATACTTGTGTAGCCACCCTCATTTGCAATTCACTATATAGATTTAAATATTTCAATGAAAACATTAGTTTTTGTAGTTTTACTCTCGATTCCGAGCGGTATTTCAATAGTAGATATCTTTGCAGTAAATATATATACAGTTGTTGTTCGAGTCTAACAATCAATAATAATTTTGAACAAATCAATTTAGTTATAGTTAATTAATTGCAGTTAATTTGAATCACAACTTACTTAACACTTTGTTTATGCAATATATTCGGTCGATTCGGGTTATAGAATATTATTGCCAATAACTGTAAGTTTGATTTTATATAATAAAAAGGTTATAGAATGTCAACAATTAGTTAACCAATTAACCAGTTAACTAGAAAATTACCAGATTCATTGCAATACAATCATTGTAATTCCACTCAGACAATAATTTCAGCAAGGTTGATTTCAATAGTTGACTATTCTTAGGATCAATAGATTGAAAAACGTTCATGCTGATCTGAATACAATTATCATCATCCTGTATGTGTACAGTAAATTCATTAATGTATCATTAAAACCATTTAGACTGAGTATGATATAATCAACTCACATAGGGCATATAGAAATTGTCGGTCAGTCTGTCGTAAAACTTAAAGCCTAATAAAGCCAGTAACTCATTGTAGCCGTACTTCATTAGCGCCACCCTATCCTCAATGCATATAGTATTGAATCCGGATAGAGATTTAGTGAAATTGACCATGTCCATTATTAAACCTTCTTGCTTATGACCACAATTTATTAGCATTTCTTGGAATGTATTTATTTTAAAGACAATATTATTTGATAATTTATAGTCAAACACAACGGCAGCGCTCGACAGCTCCGATATCCTATTGCTTTCCAATTCATTCAAACTGTTATAATCCGTGATTTCCCTAAACATGGGAACAATTGACGTGTTTTTGTTGTTTAGATTTATTTTCAGCAAATTTTCCTCTAATGTAATGCTTGTAATACTGTTTCCAATGTCTGTAATCTCATCCAAATTAAGATCAATTGAATTGTTGAGTAATTCATCCAAAATGTCTTTCTCTTTGTTTTCATCAAAAATAATTAAATCATTTGATGAGTCCGTAGAGGAAGGCATCGATATATCAGTGAAATTATCACATTTTTGTTTTGATTTATTCAATTTATTTTCACTAATAGTTTTCTTTCTTTTCTCGTTTTGCTCATCACTTCTGATGAATTCCTATTAAAACATAATATTTGTAACAATTTATTAATTATAATTATAAATACTTTTCTCATCCCAACTGCGAAACACTTCTCGAGTCGACATTTTTTACATATCCTTCTCGTCAATGGATTTATAATACAATTACCATTTGATGGACAATACAATGGCTGACAAATAAAAAGTTGTAATCTTTATTATTACAAAAATAATGAATAAAATTAATTAAAAACCTTATTCTTAAGTCCATTGCGTCTAAAAAATGATTTACACGATTCACACGTTATTACAGTAAAATTTCTGCCTAAAAAATGACATGAATTAAAATTTGTTATTATGAAAAATTTAATATCGTATATCATAATAAAAGCATTTAATACCAAATCCTTTAGCGCCGCAAACTTTGCATATTTCATGGGATTTGCTGTCATTTAATTTACTATTCATTGTTTGCATTAATTGTTGATTAAACACAAAATTTATGTCACAATTAGATGTAAAAAATGCTAAAATAGTGTATATTAATATTTGACATCTTTGTTATTTACTAAAAACTTTATATATAACAGAACAGTAGAGATAATGTGACAGCTATTACAAATTCTGATAACTCATTTTCAATGCCAATTTAATTATACCACTATGTGTTTTTTCACGTATTAAGTTATACACCTTGAATATTTAATCTTTAATTAAATTACCCCTCTTTATAAATAACAGTTTTTAAAAATTATATTTGACAAATAATTAATCAAAAACAATTATGTAAACAGGTCCTTTAATTTTAAAATTTTCAACAACATAGAAACGTTTATAATATGGAGGTTTTATTGTATAATTAATTGTATCAAACTGCATTTCCTAATTGCATTTTAATTATTTTATTGACAATTTTATAAATATCAATGAACATCAATTATTTATCTGTTAATTAATGAATTTCAAAATGACATTTATCATTGAACTTTAAATATATTTTTTTATTTAATCATCATAAACTAAATAGTTCGTTTACAAGTGGACCTAGATGGTGTTTATTATCCTTGTATACCGGTGTACCAATTGTCATTTGCAATTCATTGTATAGATTTAAGTCTTTCATTGAAAACATTAGTTTTTGAAGTTTTAGTCTCGAAACCGATTCCAAGCGATATTTCAATAGTAGATATCTTTGCAGTAAATATATATACAGTTGTTGTTCGAGTCTAACAAACAATNTCAATAGTAGATATCTTTGCAGTAAATATATATACAGTTGTTGTTCGAGTCTAACAAACAATAATTTTGAACAAATCAATTTAGTTATAGTTAATTAGTTTAGGTTAATTTATATCACAACTTACTTAACACTTTTTTTATGCAATATATTCGGTCGATTCGGGTTATAGAATATTATTGCCATTAACTGTAAGTTTGAATTTTATATAATAGTAAGGTTATAGAATGTTTAAAATTAGTTAATCATAAATTACCAGGTTCATTGCAATATAATCATCGTAATTCCATTCGGACAATAATTTCAGCATAGTTGATTTCATTAGTTGACCATTTCTAGTATGAGTAGATTGTAAAACGTCCATACTGATTTGAATACAACTTTCATCATCCTGTATTTATACAATAAATTTACTAATGTGCAATTCAAAACATTTAGACATAGCATGATATAATCAACTAACTAATGGGAAATAGAAATTGTCGGTCAATTTGTCGTAAAACTTAAAGCCCAATAACGAGAGTAACTCATTGGAGCCGTACTTCATTAGCGCCACCCTATCCTCAATGCATATACATGTAGTATTGAATCCGGATAGAGATTTAGTGAAATTGACCATGTCCATTATTAAACACTCTTGCTTTTGACTACAATTTATGAGCATTTCTTGAAACGTATTTATTTTAAAGACAACATTATTAGATATTTTATAGTCAAACACAACGGCAGCGCTCGTCAGCTCCGATATCCTATTGCTTTCCAATGCATTCAAACCGTTATAATCCGTGATTTCCCTAAACATGGGAACAATTGACGTGTTTTTGTTGTTTTCATTTATTTTCAGCAAATCCTTCTCTAATTTAATGTTTGTAATACTGTTTCCAATGTCTGTAATATCACTCAAATTAACATCACTTGAATTGTTTAGTAACTCATTCAAAATGTCTTTCTCTTTGTTTTCATCAAAAATAATTAAATCATTTGATGAGTCCGTAGAGCAAGACATGGATATATCGGTAAAACTATCACATTTTCGTATTGATTTATTTTCTTTTATAATTTTTCTTCTTTTCTCATTTTGCTCATCACTTCTAATCAATTCCTATTAAATCATAAATTTATTACAATTTATTAAATATAATTATAAATACTTTTATCATTCCGACGGCTAAACTCTTCTCGAGTCGACATTTTTGGCAAATACTTCGTGTCAATGGAGTTATAATGCAATTACCATTTGATGGACAATACAATGGCTGACAAAACAATTATAAAGTGATTGTGAATACTGTATAAAATTACAAATTAAATAAAAATAATTAATACCTTATTCTTAAGTCCATGGCGTCTGAAGAATGATTTACAAGCTTCACATGTTATTACCGTAAAATTATTGCCTAAAAACAATATAATTTCAAATTACAAATTGTTTTTATAAAAAATATTTAATATAAATCACAGTAAAAGTATTTAATACCAAATGCTTTAGCGCCGCAAACTTTACATATTTCACGGGATTTGTTGCCAGTTGATTTACTATTCATTGTTTGCATTAATTGTTGATTAAATACATAATTAATGTCACAATTAAACGTAAAATAGTGTATATTTGATATATTTTTTGTTTACTAAAACCTGTTAAATATAACATAACATTATACTTGAGATAACATCACAAGTATTACAAAGTCTGATAATTCATATTCAATGCCAATTAAATGGTTACCAGGATATGATTTTTTTTGCACATTTAGTTATACACCTTGATTGTTTTATCTTTAAACACGTTATCCCTCTGTGATGCTCGAAATTCAGTCAAGCACTGATTTCGGTAATAATCGGTTAGAAACGGGTGTAGCGGTGATCGCGCGGTCGCGCAATCAAGTGGTAGAGCTTTGCAATCAATTCGGTTCACTTCCGGAA
>CAJPIZ010000263.1:0-25977 GCA_905368565.1 Medioppia subpectinata
ATAACCAATCACAGCAAAGTAGACTCTCGCTTTTGCATTGTGGCACTCAAAGCAAACTCAAAACAGCGCATGTTTAAGGTTATATTTATGGGCGGAGCTTAAGACGGTCGGTGGCTAACGCTGTACAGTATAGTTACTGCAATCCTCTCATAGCAACAAACAACAATCCTCAACACTTACATTGTTGGCTCAGAGCGCAGATGTGAAACCTTTCTCTGTTTGAAATACTGAACTTCATTGGATCCACGCTGTTTCGCACCTGCGCTGTTTTGCAAACAATGTACGTGTTCAAAATCATATGGTTTGCCCGGAGAGTATAGCGTAGTTTAGTGATGGGCATCCCCCTAGCGGCGTTTAATTAAAATTCTTCATTTAAATTTCATACATTGTACTGTATAAATTATATATCGATTAGGCCCCACACAATGTATGAAACTGAACAAGATTAATGAAAATGGAACGCGTTCCACTTTTGCCCAACCAAAGCGTAGTTAATAGTGTATTTGTGTTTAATTTTTGTGATTTAAAATAACCTGTATTTGAATTGATGTGATAAACACTATAACTATTTAACCACAATTACTTAAGGAATTTTAAATATTGTATTAATATTAATATTTGTAAATCACATTCTCTGTAATCATTCACTTATTATTAAATACTGTATTACAGAAGTTAATTATTAATTGAAATACTTTATTTTATGTGATTTAATATTTTAATTAAATTGCTTTCGATAAATTTAGCAAATTAATTATAATTACAAAAATATACTGTTATAAAAATTATACGTTTATATAGTCATAATAATAATGAATGTAATTGTTTTAAATTGAATTGTTTTTATTAATCACAAAAATATATGAATTAAAATGAGAAAAGTTTACAATCATTTATCAAAGAGTATTACAAACAGTGATTTATATTTATAAAAATCCTAAACAAATATTCTATTCAATACAAACAATAAATCAGATTCATTATGATTAAAAATAATTAGTACCATATTAAAGTACAATATTAAAGTGAAAAATAATAAACGATTAATAATTAGTTATTTTAAAGAGTAATTAAACAATCAAATAATGTTAATTCAAATCAAGTTAACCGCAGTTTAATACAAGAAAAAGATATATAAGGTTAACAAAAACAAAACAATATTAATAATGAAAAATGCAATAAACAATCAGTGGCGGCGGCGGAGCAGCTCATCCATAGATAGGCGGCCCTTATATTCGGTAACCTCGAACTCGTGGGGCGCGCGTTGAGACAACACAACAGCCCTTACCTTCAATATACCCTCATCATTCACGCAAAACATAACCGACACGTCTTGTTTGCCGGCAGCCTCTGGTGGTATACCTGTCACCACATATTTGCCCAAAAAGGTGTTATTAGTGGCCACCGCGTCCTCGCCCTCATACACCTCCACCTCGATCTCGGTTTGGTTGTCACAAACAGTGGTGTATACTTTAGTGCGGGGAACGCCATCCACCCGGGACTGGGCCGGTATGATAGCGCTCATCACATTGCCAACTGATTTCACGCCCAGAGTGTGTGGTGTGACGTCCTGTACCCGCAAGTGGCGGAGCTTTTGGGCCTGAGTTCCGTTCAGTATTGCAGCCTTTTTAATGAAAATAATGTAATTAATTGATAGAATATTTTAAACACATGATAAAAACAACAAAACAATAGTCACCTGCAGCGCCGCGCCCTCAGCCACGGCCAGCATCGGGTTCACCGACTGCGACGGTTGGCGTCCATTGAAGTACCGCCTAATCATGTCCTTAACGTACGGAATATAAGTAGAGCCGCCGACCAGTACTATGTCGTCCACTTCGTCGGCCGACATACCGGCGCCGCCGTTAACACCGGCCAGAGTACGGGTCACGCACTCCATAGTGCGGTCAAACAAATCCTTATTCAACAACTCGAAGTCGGCTCGAGTCAACTCAACGGACAGATCGCGGCCGTCGGCGATATTGTCGACAGCGATGGTAGCGGCGGTCGCTTCGGACAGACGCCACTTCTCGCGCTCGCATCGGTCCCGCAGGGCTCTCATCGCCCGCTCGCCCTCAACCGACTGGCGGTCCACCAAAACGCCGGTTTGCGAGTAAAACTCACTCAAACAATGTTCAATGATATTGTGGTCAATGTCTTCGCCGCCCAAATGGTTGTCACCGCCCACTCCCAGCACTTCCACTCGACCCATAGACAGGCGCAAAATGGCCACATCAAATGTGCCGCCACCAAAGTCGTAAATCAACACGTTCCTATTGGTTTAATCAAGTTACATTTAATTACATTTCATATAAGTTAATTGAAAAAGCTTAAAACAGACAAACCTGCTGCTCGTGTCGTCAAATCGGTCCAATTTATAAGCCAGTGCTGCAGCCGTGGGCTCATTAATGATGGTCAATATGTTAAGACCAGCCATAATGCCGGCCGCTTTGGTGGCCTCGCGCTGGCCGTCTGTGAAGTACGCGGGAACTGTAATGACGGCGTCTACCACCGGGTGCCCTAAGTCACGTTCGGCCACTTCCTTCATCTTACGCAACACATCCGCCGACACCTCTTCGGGCAGCAGTTGACGAGACTGACCGTCCACTTCTACCTCAACGCCGGCCCCGCCGTCCATATCCACGACATCAAAGGGCCAGTACTGGGTCTCGTGAGTGACGTCCGAGTCGTCAAACTTGCGGCCAATCAAACGTTTTGCCGAATAGATTATGTTCTGGCGATTGGCCAACAGGTTATCTTTCGCCTCTTCGCCCACCACTACCTCCCCGTTGTCTCTGTACTCCACACAACTCGGAGTCACATCGCTATTACGAGTTGTGTTAATATTACGGCAAACTTTGATACGGCCCGTATTGGCGGACCGGCCGGGCATATAGTAGGCGACACAGCTGTTGGTTGTGCCCAAATCGATGCCAATGGCCGGTACTGTCGGTGCGTTTTTGTTGTTTTCATCCACAACCTTATCGTAAGCCAGCTGTAACTTAGAGTCCATCAACAGTTTGAAGTCATCCATAGCAACATGACCACGGTCATTTGTAAACTTGGCAACTGCGCCGGTCACCAGTCCCTTGTGAATGGCGTCCAACCGTTCGGGCCGTATGTACGGCTGATCGCCGTATTCTTTGTCAATCTCACGGCTATACCACTGCATCGCGCGGTCCACGAGCGCAGCCTTCGCCCGCCGGCGGTCTTCCACCTCTTCGGCGAACACGTCCTGCATTTCGCGTTCAGTTGTGTCGAATCGGGCGTTGAGGTCCACGAGATCGAGACGGTGGCCATATTTCGCTGTGTTTTCCGACACAATGCGTGTGCGGATGAGTCGACTCTCGTCCAGATAGCGGCGCTTATCCTCAGTGTCGGTGCATTGGATCCACGCGTCCAACGCGTCTTCGTATTGTTTGTTCAGATTATTTAGAACTGTAGTCATGGCAGTGCTGTCCTGAAACGTGCGCATACGGTTGAACTCACTATGGGTGAGGTATTTATCACTACAGTGTGTGTCCAACGCCTGTCTGTATGGCTCGATGGGAACCACTTCGGTGCCCACATCGGCCTCCGATAACTCATTGACCAGTGAAGCGATAATACCGGCGCTCAGTGTGTCCAAGTGCTCCTCGCCGTAGAATGTGTTTTGGTCGACAAACAACTCATTCATTTTCTATGATTCATGTAGATTAAATTAGTAAAATTAAGGTATTTTTAATTTAATGAGTCAAAACCAACCTGGTCGTATCGACTCTTAAGCGCAGCGGTGATTGTCTCGTATCGGGTGATCAACTCCTGTAGCGCTCGACTGTTATTACTTTTAAACAACTTCTCTTCGCTTTCCAATTGATTTAACAACTGTTTAAATAATTAGATTAAATATAATTAAAATAAATAAATAATTATAATATGAATAAAACTTTAAGCTAAAAAAATATATAAACACCCGTTTCTTGTGATCGCCAAACAAATCCGGTTCTTCGGCCGCAAACTTATCGAATAGAGTGATCACATGCTCTCGTTTAACGTCAATCATTTCGTCCAATACTTGTTCGGCAATACATACGCCGGGTCTGACCCGACCGGCAATGTCTCCCTTAAACTCGGCGACCAATTCAGTCACCTTCTCAGTGGTGGCCGTCAGCCGTCGGCTCTCATTCTCTTCGTTCTTCTGAATGAAAGCCATCTCCAGAGTGCGGGACAACTGATCCGTCAGTTCCCGGACCACAGACTCGGCGGTCGACCGCTTCCGGAATTCAAACTTTGATACCAACGTATCAATCACTTCGGTTGACTCGTCGGCCAGTTGTCTGCGCCCGTAGAAGGCCTGACCGGACAGTAGCAGATCCAACTCCAATGTGCACTCATCCTATAAGTAGATATATTAGCAATTAGTTATTTATACAATCAATTAATAGTTAATTTACCTTAAGTTGATTAATAAGATTGATATCGTGGGCCCGATGTGTGGCCTCAATCAGATCGCACGCCTGAGGCATGGATTCGCTGTTAAACATTGCAACGTATGCCTCGAAATAGTGGCCGAACTCTTGGCCAGTGATCGGTCGGCCGTTGACTGACTTAACAGTAATCTTATCGGGATTTAAGAGAAAACGGCAAAACTCTATGGCTTTGGCGTTGAAATCAGTGCTCAATTGACCGAAACAACCGGTGAAATCCCGCCGCCGGGCCTCCTGTCCCGGATCGGGCATTAGGTAGCACTGAATTGTCTCAAAACATTGGCGTATTATTTGGCGGGCGTTTCGGGCGGCGCCGCTCTGACGGCTTTTGGTCTCAAGTTTGACGTTCAAAAAGTTTTGGCCGCCTTTCAGACCGTACTCGTAGGGCGGGTCCGGACGGCTCCAGTCTCTGATCATAAAGATCTGCATCAAAAAAAATCAATTGTTTTAAGTTTTATGTCATAAAAAGTTTTGCCATTAAAATACACAATAAATTGCAGGAATGAAAGACATACCAAATCCTGGAACGGTTTTCGTTGAGCGGCTCCGGGATGGCCATCGCCGCCGCCGGCGTCCCCACTCTGGACGGCTTGTAGTCCGTAGTCCAGGAATGAGTGCATTATATTCAGGACATCGTCTTTAAGATTGTCCTTAACATTGAAGATCAATGTGGAAGCGCTCAGTAAACTGAGGCCAACAATGGTCGACATGTCTCGCTGAGTGGACTCGTCGTCAAACAAGCCCTGTGTGTCCACCAAAATGATGGCCACTTCTTCGCCGTCTGTCTTACGGACGATAAACGGCTGCGAAAACCAAATTCCTTTGGTTGTAATGGCGTTGACGTCTGTCTTCCACTCAAACCCTGGTATTGGAAACAATCGGAGGGTTAGGGAGGGGTCGGCAGTGATATTTCAAGACATTAATTACATTGTGTGTGTGTGTGAGAGAGAGAGAGAGAGAGAGAGAGAGAGAATTAAAACACATAGTATTTACCGATTAGAGGATCGTTTGGGTCTTCGAGAAGCTCGATATCGGCGCCCATATCGTAGTCCAAGTCGTGTTCATCTGCCGGTCCCGATGTTTGGACACCATTTCTCACAGAGTTAACGATATGGCGGCCAATCTTATTGAGGAGGAAGGAGTTGCCCTCTCCCTGTTTACCCACATTGAATATAAGGGCCACTTTCCTGTCGCCCACTTTGGCCAGTATTTGATCCAAACCGGGTTTGTTGAGCACATAGTGGGACCGATCGCTGCCCTCAACCTCTTCAATGGTAATCACCTGTATTGGCACAATCCAACACATGTCCGCACTCTTATCACTGGCATCGGTGGCCATATCACTGATGGTCAGTCTATTGGACACAATTAAGTGATGAGTTGTTAGATTAGTTATATTAATATAGTTTCAAAACGTGTTACAAATGCAGACTTACTTTAAGGTGTGAACTGAAAATTATTGAAATGAAATTTTTAAAACAATTTGAAACAAACGTTTAGTTTGAGTGATAAAAACGTTGTGATCGATGTGTTTGTAAAGCTCAAGCTTAAGCATTAAGGTTATTGGAGAGACAGTAAATGTGATCACATTAGTTGCCCATGGTTACTGTCCAACAAATGCCCATGGTTGCAGCATTTGTAGTGTTGCAATATAGATGTACTGTTTATTGCACTCAAAAATGTAACTTTTCACACTATTTGTGTTAATTACTTGTAAAGGCTTTTGGTAAAAATTAATATTTTTTAAATATCACTCAATATTCTGAGTATATTTTACTGATTTTGAAACATTTAAAAGTTTTTTCATCACAAGTGTAATCAAAACTTGTTATCAAATAATTGAGTAAAATATAGTTTTATAACCTTTATTTGATTGGTTTTAATTAGTGATTAGATTAATTAGATTATACTGTACTTTAAGGCTCATTAAAACGTAAAACACATGATAAATGTAAATCACTTTTAATCGATTCAGTAATATTTGCATTAAACACATTATTATTACAATAAATTGATATTTTTTAATCAAAAAACTTTATTTCAAATAATTTATTTAAAATCAAATGGTTATAAATTTACATTAGTTTTAATTTTCACTTATAATATTGGAATAATTTGGATTTTAGATAACGTAAATTGTAAAAATTGTTTTAATTATTTTAAACATTAAAAATAATTATTTTATGACATATTTATTGAATTATGAAATTAGATATTAAATAATTTCAAAAATAACTAACTTATCAGACAATTATAATAATAGGCATACATTAATTGTAAATTAATAAATGACATTATTTAATAAGTTTATTCAATTTGTGAATATAATCATCAATCAAATCGATTTTCACATTCTTATCAATAATAGCCATAATTTTATCATTAAGGTCTGAATCAATCACTACACCTTCATCAATTACCAATGCCAACAGGGCCTTTAAATTAGCCATTGCAATCGAGTTCAGTTTGATCTCAACCTTGTTCTTAGCCTCCATGATGTCCACTCGCATCTGCCGGAGCGGGCCCTCCAACTCCATACCGTCCAACTCTTTGCGCAAGTCATCGCACCGTTTATTCATTACAGTTATACGCTTTTCCCGGCCATCGCTGGCCAGTGTCTGCACATCTCGATCCAGTTCAGCCACTTTCTCCTCAATCCATCGCAGTTGACATTCTTCGGCCACTGTATGGCCGGTCACTCCCGAGTCCGCCAACACCTTCGCGGCCACTCTGTCGTACGTGAGACCCGACTCGAGCCGCCTCTTCACTTCCGCCCAGCGTTTGTTGAAATCGTATAGACTATCCATAGAGTAATGTGTGGCTAAACAATGGTTTGTTTTATGCGGGTGTGAGTGAGTGTGTGAGCGGCCGTTACCACGTGTTTGTATGAGACTAAATGCTTTTTGAATGAGAGTGAAAGTGTGTAAAACAATGTTATGTTTGGTTAAGTATTAGGATTAATATGGATTATAGATAACGTTATTGACATACATGTGCTTAAAGGGATTATCAGTGACCGATTGTGGCAATGGTTTAGCGTAGGATTAGTGATGGCGTGAGTGGACACAGTATTTATTCACACAATTAGATTATTATCGATTGTAATGTTCAGGACATGAAATGTGAGATTTTTTACAATACAGTGAACTTTCCATATAGTGACTCTCTATACAGTGTATTTTCCATATAGTGTACAAAATATTTTAGTTTGGCGGACACTGTATGCCTGTAATGTTATTTCCGCTCCATATAGTGACTCTCTATACAGTGTAAATTCTATATAGTGGCCAAAATTTTGCTAATTTTGACTATATTTTACTATTTTTACGCATGTCAGTACTATTCCACACACATTCTATAGAGTGAACATTCTATACAGTGTCCAAAAATGTATACCAACTGCTCGACCACTATATGGAAAGTTCACTGTATTAAATGCAATTGAAATGTTTGGCACATTAAACAGTGTAAAAAATTGGTGTGCTATTGTATGCCCATGGTGCAATAGTTGCCATGCAATCCCATTGGTTAGGGTTAGTGAATGTGTACGTGACTTAACCATGTATGCCATATATGGCTATTTTACTTCCGGTTGACTGTTAAGCATTTGATTTCAATGTGTTTTATAAGTTTTTTGTGTCACTTTTTTGGTACCAAAATAATCACGTGTCAAATAACAGGCATTTAGTGTTTGAATCATTCAAATTGAATGCAAACTTTGAAATCAATGAAAACTAAATTTATATTATTTTAATTGAATTAAGCATTTGATGTATTGTTGACCACAAACTCATCGCTTATATTAAAGTCAAATACAAATCATCACTCATTTCATACATAATCTGATAATTGGGTAAAGTTTTAACAAATTGTATAATAAAATGATAATTAAATTAAATTACTATGAATGTATTTGCAGTAATCAATGTCTGAGCGAGCAGTGTTTGTATTGGACGTGTCCGGCAGTATGTTGGGTGCGAAGTGCCAGACCCTGCAGTTGGAGACCGTGCGCTTCATTGATCGTATCGGTGATAATAACCAAGTGGGGATTGTGTTGTTTGATGATTATGGCTGGACCGCACACGCAGTGACTAAAATCACGGGTCACTCCGTTAGGCAAAGCATTGTCGCTGCCGTACCAGAGATGGCCAGAGGGGGCACTGATATCGGGGCTGGAATTATGGAAGGGTTGGCGGCGTTCAGTTGCGCCGGTGTGGACACCAATGGCGCGAAGATATTTCTGGCCACCGATGGCGGCCATTGTGTGGGAATCCCTGACTATGTGGGCCATGTTTTACCACATTTGATTAGCGCAAAGGTTTGTCAATTGTTTGTATTTTTAATTTATGAATTGAATATTACATTAATTTAATAATTCAGGTAAAGGTGTATTGTCTCGCAATCGGTGTGAGCGCTGATCATAATCTGGAAAAGCTCGCGACAGCAACCGGTGGTCAGGTCTTCAACTTGAGTCGAGTGGACGCCGAGAGCCGCGAAATGATGGCCCGCGTAATGGAGGCCGCGATGAAAGAAGTCATTACAAGTAAAGAGATGGCAGAAGTGGTCACTCATACTGTGGTTAACGAAGTTGTGGTCATAAATGGCAACACATATGAGACTCGAGTGCCCATTGAGGCCGACATCGGACGCAACACTCAAATTCATGTCCGCTCCGAAGCCATCAACGATATCGTTGTAGAGATCACCGGCCCGTCAGGTGCTGTCTATAGCACTACCGGTGGAGAGATTATGAAACGATTGGATCTAAAAGAGTGCGTCCTATTCATGGACTCGACTGAATCGGGTCTTTGGGCTATTAAAGTGAGGGCAAAGACATCGGGCACAGTTAGGGCCCATTTGGTGGTTGAGAGCAATCCTACCGGCGCTCAGGCCATTGAATTGCAGGTGTTTTTGAAGGCATCGGAAGGCAATTGTCCGCCGATAGTGGCCTCGAAACTATCTAAAGGCAATGACCCGATTCTAAGCGCTTTAGTTACGGCAACAGTGGACAAACCGGACGGCACTCAGACTAACCTCTCGTTAAGCTCGCATCATAACGACGGCTATTATTACGCCTACTTCACCGACTATAGCGGCGCCGGCAGATATAATGTTAGCGCACTGGCCGTTGATGATGGCAACAATACTGTTTACCATGGTAAATATAAATAAATTGTAATCTAATTGTTTATGTGTCAATATTTCTCATTTACTATACCCTAAATACAGGCGCACCCATCGGGCAATTCCGTCGCCAACGGGTGGCTAATAGTTTTCAAGTGATGGCCGACTCTATGCCCACTCAATTGCCCGCTTATGACCATTTTGCCCAACTGTTGCTTAGCAACAAATTTGGGTCAATGCGAATTAACAATAGCACCCAATCGGGAGCACCGGTGGGTCCGGCTCCCAAACGGTCGGGTTCTTCGCTGGACAACAAAGTAGTGCTATTGAGTGCTAAAATGCGATCACTTAAGAGTCGATTGGCGTCCAATTTTTATCGCACAAAATTGTCGGTCAATGGACTACAGGTGTCCGCCACTGAGAAGTCAGGTCTGATTAATCGGTTGACCACTTTTGACCGCTTTCTAACCTCTGTTCGCGAGACGACTGCCGAAGAGATCGATGGATATCAACACACTTTGGATGACGTGAACGATAAGGTTCGGGCCCTAAGACTAATGAATTGATTTGACTGTCAAATGATTATTTGTTGATCTATTCGTACGATTGTTTTGTTTATTATTGCTATTTAATTATATGTTTAATTTTAATTCAATTAGAATATCAAAACTGATGTATTAATAACATTATTGTATTTGAATCAATCATTTTAAAACTTATATTTGTGTGATAATTAAAACGTTAATTACTTTTCAATTAGACTATAATTTTAATCATAATAATAAATCTGTTTATTAAACTTATTGATTGTATTGAAGATTGTTATTTGTTTAGCATTTTTCCTAAATTTAAATCACTATTTGTAATAATTTTACTAATTATTAATTGTATCCCATTTTTCATTTATTGAAAACATTTAAGTACGGTAATAAAAAAAATTTGTTTTAAAAATAAATATAAAAATTTATTACCAAATTAAATACGAAAGAGAGAGAGAGAGAGAGAGAGAGAGAGAGAGAGAGAGAGAGAGANGTTTTAAAAATAAATATAAAAATTTATTACCAAATTAAATACGAAAGAGAGAGAGAGAGAGAGAGAGAGAGAGAGAGAGAGAGAGAGAGAGATTAAACATAAATTGTTTGTTTAAATTGATTATTGAGTTTATTGTGCAAATTAAAGTCCAGTCAAAGTAACATCATTCATACATTTAATCAAATAAATTAATCAAAAATCAAACAAATGATTGAGAAATAAATAGTTTTCAATTCATACAAGTTTTCATAGCAATTAAATTAGATGCAAATAAAACTTGCATTAATAAATTTGCATTAACAATCACCAACGAAAAAACATAAGCAAAATGTTATTGAAATTTACCATATTTACTATCATAGTATTCTTTTCATCAGGTATTTTATAAATTATAAATCTATTAATTACTAAAACTAATTATAAAGTATTACTACTATTAAAACAATTACATAGATCTTATCGACGGCTCCAACACTATAAACATATGCAATGATTGGACGCCATATAAGAGGGAGAAGTGTTTTCACGTCATACGGGAGACGGCGAGCAAAGAGAACGGCACTCAGATGTGTCTTGAGCTCAACCCCAACGCAAGACTGGTCACCATCGGGTCCCGAGAGGAACAGGACTTTATTGGACAGTTGACTAAACCGTATCAGAATATCACGTACAAGGCGTGGACCGGTATTGACCGAGATTTGTCCAGAAAATACAGCGACTGGGTTGAGGGCAGTCCAGCGTCCGAGTGGTGGTACCGGTCGTGCGTTCAGATATCTATATCGCCGTACAATACCGGCAAATGGTATGACTGGGGGGTTGTAAATGGGGTGTTATGTCACACTATATGACACTTTACAGTACTTCATATAACATCGCAGGATATATACAATTCAAATAACGCTAAATTTCCCAAAACTAGGTTTGACGAGCCCTGTAGTCGACGGGCGTTAATTGTGTGCGAACGGCGACAGGAATGGACGCTGGATGTGCTGAGCGCAGCCCTGGCCAACGTGACCATGGTGCTGAATGAGCAACAAACCCTGATTGATCAGTTGCGGCTCAATATGACACAACTTAAACCAAGATCTCTTGATATTGAGCCAAATAATTTGACCAAGGTGGACAGTGAGTTAGATGGCCTTATGCCAGCGCCGGGCATTCCCATAGGGTTTATATACATACAGTTGCCCAACCAGTCGGAGCCCCGGAGTATGTGGCCGCTGACCAATTGGACAGATGTGTCCGATCAGTACGCGGGACTGTTTTTCCGGGCGGCGGGCGGGACAGCGGCCCCGTTCGGGCTAATACAACCGGCTAACTATTCGTCAATCATCGGGGTTAAGGCCGGGACAGTGAGTCTGGACGACGGCCTGGAGGACAATGACGAGCGCCTGTATGTCGTACGTGAGGGCCAATGGAGTGGTACAGCGCTGACCAGTTTTATGCGCATAACAGCACTCAGTAATGTACAGGTGTTTAAGACTAGGGGCGAGAATCGACCCGTGAATACCGCCGTTCGGGTCTGGAAACGGATCGAGTGATAGACACGCGCGTTGTTTTACGTATGATAAACATGAGTAGACTGTAGTTAGTAAATTAGTATTACTAGGTTAATAAATATAACGAGGTACTTTTTAGATATGTTGTTAAATAAATTACATTAATAAAATATTTTTATTTGATATTTAATTTTTATTATTTTAAATAAGGTATAAATTTTCAAATAGTGTACAGAGATTACACTTAAATTATAGACTTAATCATATAAAATTATATTTAATAATAGTGTAATGTACTGTCCAATAGTGTACGGTTGGTTACATTACTTCCACCTCTTTTATTTAATTTTGGCTATTTTTATTATGTATCCAGGGGAAATATAGCCCTACACTATTTTTTGTATCTCCATTATCGGTAGTATTTGACGTCACAGTTTCATTTATACCATGCTCATTTACCATAGTTGTTGTAGATTTATCATTAATACCTTTTTGAATTGCATCAAAATCATGCACATTATGCTGGCTTAATAGATATTGGTTAATTTTGAGTTGCCTATCATACATAACGGTGAGGTTCTCAATGGCGGTACTTAGAATGGCCATGGTCCATTTCTGAGGGCGCGCGCATAAAACAAACGCACTCTGAAAACAGGGCTCCGAATACCATTTGCCCACAAAGTTCCCATTAATAGCCATTTGAGTGCAAAATTAATCACGGTAATCATAATGGGTATTGTCAACATAGTTGTTATAAACATTTCCGTAATTATCAGTGTTGGGTCGATTGATCCACACTCTGTCAGCATTGGTGCTATAATTGGAGAGTAGTTTTGTGAGAAATGCCTGTTCGTCGGCCGATCCGATGGTTATCAGCGAGGCTTCAGTGTACGCGTGATTACACATGTTTACAGCCGTTTCTAAGTTCACATGATTTTCAATGACTTTATAACACTTTTCTTTTTTATACGGTATCCAATTGTCGCATAGATTCAGATTAATTGCCATTGAGTTTACTATAGCTATAATGATATAACTTTATTTAAATGTCTATTTAATTGTAAAATAAAAAATTCAATTTCCACAAGTATGTCAATTCAACATTACATTACAACATTCAACTTTATAATAATATTTATAGTAAAAACAAATAATTTATTATATTACCAATTGTTATAGATGTTAACAACAATATAATCATTGATTTTCGGCCCATGTTAAATTTAGAAGCAATATTATAGTACTGTTAGTAGTTTAGTATAAAAATTTTGAAAAATAATCTGAAATTTCAATTTTAGCACAATTTTCAATATATGATATGTGATAAAATTGTCGATACAATGAACGATAAGAACTTATTATTTACTTAATACATGTATGTGACTTTATATTGAATATAATTTTTAAATCAAATAATATTTATTTAAGAAGGTCAAGTAATTAACAAGGTTAAGCAAAAGATAGGAATACATTTAATTTAATTTCATTTAGAATTACAAGTTTAAGATAATAAGAAATATTTTTCTATGATTAGATATTTACAATTGTTATTAATGTGAATTAATTTCTTGGTAATCATTTAAATAAGTGTTAATAAGTTTGTTTATAATTGATTATTGATCAGAACTTTGATATTAGTTCAGTATTATAATAAAATTTTTATTTCTTGATTTTAATAATGAATTAATAAATTGTACTAACTTTTATAATACTTGGTAACATGTTCCAGGCATGTTGCAACATTGGCAACATACTCTATGGAACATTGCTTCAAACATGTTCCAGTATGCAGTATCCAGACATAGAGTATGTTCCACACATTGATCTGATAAAACTAATTTACTCACAATTAAAATGCAATTGCAATAAATTTATAAACATTTTTAAAAAAGTATTTATAAAATATTATACAATTACAGAGGAAGATTAACATTAAATAATATTAGATAACTATAATTAAACAAATTATATAAAATAATAATTAAAAAACAATAAAATACTAATTATAAACTATAGCATAAATCCTAAAAAAGTAAATTTTAGGTAATAATTAAAGCATTATTAAAACACTACTAATTAGCACAACTATAAACAAAGTGGTGTGAATGGGGTGACCAACCACTCGGTGACCACCACTATACGAATCAAAGTAATATATGTAAGTTTGCATTGAATGGGCGGCCAATATGTGGGACACGTTTTGGTTGGACTGGACGTCACTTACGGTCAAATCTATGGGTTGGTCACCGGTGTTGAGTGCGATGACAACTGTTCCGCCATCGGGTCTCACAAAAGCCGTTGATTGTAAATCCGCCGCCAATTGTTTGTTATGTGTTTTGTGCATTCGCTTTGAACCAGGGGTCAGGAATTTGCTGAAATGACCAAGGGCGTAATATACGGGCTGTTTGTAGTACTCCCGTTTGACTGCGTTTACAATGATAGGCGCGTCCACAAAGTTTTTGGCCCAATTGGGTCCGCCCGTCGGGTCCAGAGCTAGGTTCCAGTCCACCCAACCGGCCGACCAATGATTTAAGTCCTTGAGTAACGAATAATCATGTTAATTAATTTGCTAATAGTTATTTAGTGGATTAATTAGTATTATCAAAATTGCCACAGTTATTAAGCTAGTTATTAGTCAGTTCTGTAATAGCATACTTTGTGCATATAAATTAGTGTACACATAAATACTAGCACATAATTATTGGCATCTAATTCAATCATGGTAAATAACAATACTAGCGCACCATGGGTAAAAGATACTAACAATCATAATATCGTTGACATAGCGTTCAAACGAGTGCCAGGAGCCGAGCTGTACGTGCTCTGTAAGGCCGGCCCACTCTTCGCAGCCCTCGGTGTTGAGCATGAATTTGTCGGCACCGATAGCCCGGGTCTTATCCAACACTTCAATCACTTCGCTATAATTCTGGTTCTGATACCAGTGAAAGGCCGCACCGGACACGTATTGGGCCGCCTCCCGGTCCCCGTAGATAACCCGCGCCCAGTCGTACAGTTGCCGAAAGTTATCATCGTAAATCATTAGATGAGTGCTGTTTAGTCCATACCCGGCCCTTTGCAATGCCGGCCCCAGATCGAGCTTAATGAAATCGCGTTGGGTTTCAGGGGTAAATCCGAGGCAATTAAACCTCCAGTTTGGGTCCTTAGAGTTTAGAGGCTCGTTCACTACAGTCAAGCCCCATATGGGTATACCCTGGGCTTTGTACGCGTCCAGAAATCTGGGTTAATTTTAAATTTGATTAGATTTACTTATGTCCATTTTGTCTGTAGTTGGTTGTGTCAACTTACTTTACAATGTAATTAGCGTACGTCTTATAGTGTTGGCCACCTGGGGCGCCTATTAAATACCCGCCCACTAATTTACCATTGTCTTTGAGCCACGCCGGTGGTGACCAAGTGCTGGCTATAAGTTGCAGTTTGTTTGAACTAGCTTTTAATGCACTTTTTATAAATGGTATCTGTGTTTAAAAACGTGTATTTTATAGTTGTAAATAAAAATTTATAAATTTAGTGTTTTATTAAAATATTTATAAACTCAAACTGACCTTATAATCAAAGTCATCTTGCTCAAGTTTCCAATTGTTGAGCTCAAAATCGAAAACATTATTGTTATCATCATAAGTGTAGGCACGGGTGGAAAAGTCTGCGCCCCCTATAGGTATGCGACCAAATGTGTACTCAATGCCCGTATCGGCAAAATAGTCGCCGATTAGCCGTTCCTGGAGTCCGGCGGGAAGGGAGCGGATGTTGAGCCCGGCCGAGTCGGTGAACGCACCCCCGAAGCCCAGTATCTGTTGATACGTTTCCTTAGCCTTGTCTACGATTATTGTTTGCGATCTACCCGTCCGTCCATTTGATGGGTCGCCAAACCTTAGCTCAGTTTTGTCCAACCGATGGCCACCCAATTGACTGGTCTCGTATACAGTGACCACACCGTTAGCGGTGACAACGATTGGGTCTAAGTTATCGCAATGGTTTTCGTCGCACACGCAAACTGTAGACCCGTGGCCGTAGTCCCGGTGTACGCACTGCTCCCGACCATATGCTAGTTGTTAAACATTTACCCAAATTAGATATTAAGTAAATAAAAAAGTTGCTTGTTTGTTGTAATATTGTTTTACCTGATACTAAATATAAGCTAATATTTAGTAATACTTTAAATAAAATAAATAATTTCATAATGTAAGCAATTAATTAAATGTTCTTAGTTAATTACATATACAAATAATTATATAATAGCTTAAATGAAACTTGTTTAAATAGCTTTCCATGTATTAATATAATAAATATTGTACTTATGTGATAATATTTATGAAATTAATTTTATTGTATCTAATTTATCAGTAGTTTTATTATAATGTTTTATTTGTGTTATGTTTTATATAAACATAATTTTGTAAAACACTATTATAATTAAGTGTAGATTTTATTTTGATATTAAAATTAATTAAAATTATATTGCATTGATTTACCTAGTTATTCAAACTTTTTTGTATAATTATAATGGTTTTAATTTTTTTAAATACTTGTCTTAATATGCTTAATTGTTTAAAAAATTTGAGATTCATTTTATTGCAATGTGTTGTAAAAATTTTTATTTATTATTTGTCACTCACTATAAAATGCACGATTGTATTTAAGATAATTAATGTTAATACAAATTTTATCACATAATTATAAAATTAATGCATCATTTTGTTAATGTCATAGGGAATTATGGATTTAGTTTTCTTACCTTCACAGTTTGGATTCAATAGAGTGATAATGAATGTATGATAATATGGTATTAAAGTTGCATGTAATTTGAGTAACAACTATAATAAAACAATAGCGTATTAATAATAATTAATCATTATAAATTAAATAAAATTAAAATTTCTTAAATCAATCAAGTATTAAAATATAAATATGCTAAATATAAACATGTTATTTTATAAACTACAATATAATAAAAATGTTTATGATAAAATTCAATGTTTGCACAAAATACAAAATTAAGTTTTTACAAATAATACTAATCTACTATTAATTCTGTATATTATAATACTTGAAATTGAAAGTATTAATAATTAAAACACTAATTATTTATTAGAGATCTTTATTAAAACTCAATAGCATTTCATTGTAGAGTTAGGCCTCAGTTTTAAGGCCAATGATCGACACTTTTTATGTAACACTATATAAATAAATGTCTATAAGTGTTAAAAGTATTTATTGTAACATAATTTTTACAAATAAAATAATTGTTTTACCAAGAAATTTATATTAACTGTAATCTAATGTGAATTAATGTTATAATTGCAATTGCCATAATTGAAAGTTTGAATTAAAAATTTATTTAATAAAATATATACAAAATGTTGATAAAAGTTTGGTACAAAGAGTTTGTGCTTAATATAAATACATATTTGTATTTTTTAGTTCTATTATATTTACAATTAGTTTATGTAAGTATTTAATTAAATATAATTTCATAAAATTTGAACTAAAACTAACATTGATTAGATGTAAAATTTTAAGTTTGAATAATCTATAATAACTAATCAATACTTAATTATTAATTTTAAACTATTATTTTAATCATGCAATTCACTTAACCATCACCATAAAAAGTCAATAAATCTATCATCATTTGGCACAACATTTGTTGACTTAAAATTCATGCTAGGTACATCGATCGAGAGAATATCCCAGGTAATTCTATTTCAGAGCGTTGGCTTTTTGATTGGCTGCTGCTGTAAGTGTTAAACTAAATCCACATATTTCAAAATTGTTCACTATTTCAACACTATTACCAATAGTCGGATTTGTATATAAATTCATAAACCGGCAACTGACCATGGCGGCCACGTCAATTATACTGGCTGTGGTGATAGTACTTGTGCCTTACTGTGCATACCTGTGGCACCTGTACCTCATATCATTCATAATGGGCATTGGCTATGGAGTCTATTTCAATAGTAATAACGTATGGATACTGGAGCTGTTTGAGGACAATGCGGGGCCCATATTTCAACTATCTGGTTTTGTCTATGGTATCGGCACAATACTGGGGCCCCTACTATACCAGTCCTATGTCACCGGCGAGATCGTCCCCTTAACCGATGATAATATAGCGGTGGCCATCGTTGAGACCAATGGCAACGCTACCGGTGGCGGGTTTGTGGTAGACTTGCCGTGGATTGCCATCAATAGCACCGATACCCTGGCCTTTGACGATGACTGGGAAGGCCTGTCATCTACCAGACGGTCCCAACTGAAGGTCCCTTTCTTTATAAGCGGACTCTTAATACTCATTGGTATTTATAAATTGATGACAAGTTTTATTGTTTTTTTGTTGAATAATTATTTTTCAATTACATTGTTTGTAATTATCAATGATATGCCTATTTTATGCGATAATCAATGGCACAGGTAGTTTAATGAACAGTCATTCCCAATGCAGTCGTTTATAGTGTACTTATTTAACACCCAATAGCGTATTAAACACAAGTAAAGTACTGTGAAAAATTCAAAATTATTACTATACTAAAATATACTTAAATTACCCAAGCATTTTTATGTGACATTGATAAACAGCTATCACTTACTTTAACTAAACAAATTAGTTTTAAATATAAATACACCGAGGTTAATTTATATTACTATTTTAAGGTGGTGTTACACTACTAGTGCTGTACATATTCCGAAAATACCGTATAAATCGTGTTGAGATCGTGAAGGGGTGCGACGGCCCGCCCGGAGCGGACAGTCGGGTCACCGGCAATACACTATACGGCAAACTAATAATCATATTATGTATGTTATTGTTCTCATTTCATTGCGCTTCGGACGACTCGTACGTACAGTTCGCGGCCACATATCTACAGTACATACCACTCGGCCTGAGCGCCGGTGCGTCGGCCAAAATCGTCTCATACATGGGACTAGCGTTCACTCTATCCCAAGCGGTATCAGTGGTGGTGGCCCTAAAGCTGCGACCCCACTGGATGTTGGGCTATCATTTTTTGATCATGCTGGCGGGCATTTTGCTCATGTACTTTGGCAAACATAGCCTGGGTATGATGTGGGCGGGCATACTGGTGATGGCCGTGGGTATCGGTGCCGTGTTTCCACTCATATTCAGTTTTATGGCCCAACAGATTGATGTGACCGATAGGATTGGCACCTTGCTCAATTTTTCATCTAAAATACCCGGCTTGTTTGTGCCCACTATAATTGGTATGCTGGTTGAAAAGCACCCGGAGGTTTTGTGCTATGTGATGCTGTTTGATTTGATTGTGTGCACTCTACTTATTGTAGTAATATTGATCTTGGTGGGCAGGTATCGCACCCCAACCATCACCGCTACTACATAATTGTTACATTGTTATGATTACCATGTTATATAAAATCATTACCAGTTATATCATTTACAAAACAAAATCGTTAGCATCGTTATTGAAAATTAATTAATTAAAATAAGCAACTTGTTATTTTATTACATTTTATGACTTTTAAAAATTATGAACTAGTCACATTGTTTTTACAAATAAAAAGTTACATATTACAAAAAACAAACTGAGTGTGCATTATTTGATACCGAATTATGATTATTTAGCCAATTTATACGTTAATTTATAATAATAATAATTAATTATGGTTAAAATTTAATTTAATTGTAAACTATTTGCTCTCAAATTCAATACAAACTTCTGGCAAAAGTTTTTTCTATGAGTTATAAAACATTGTGTACACAAATAATACAATCATTTAGGGGGCAAATAATCATAAAAACATTTTAATAACTATCATGGTGACAAATAGAACTGCTTTACCATGTAAGTTTTAAATTATATTAACCACAACTAATTATTTTTGGGTAATAGTTCTGGTAAATTAGTTGACAATTAAAATAAACTGGCTAATAATTAATTTAGTCACCTGTAATATAAGTAACGTTATTACTGGGCATACATAAGGGGCAGCGCATGCGTTGTGCGTGTATTTATTGGCCAGTGTTTACATCAAAACAACGAGTTGTTTATCGCATTGAAAAATACACAACAAATTAACTAATAATTAATTAATAATAGTTATAACTTAATTAAAAAAGCATAAATGTCAATTATATTGCGGGGCCGACAGTGCACGGGTGCGTTGGCTCGGGTGGCGCCCACCTATACCTCACAAAAGGTAAGTTTATTTTAAAAAAACATTTTTATCAACATTTTTGTTTATTTACTAAATTAATTAATTAAAATGACCCTGGCGCATTAATTGTGATGTTTAATTCCACGAACGCCCTAGGCCACATTCGTCAAGAGCGATGACTGGCGCCACTTCACTCGCCCGGGGCTGAAGACACCGCACGACCACAACCTTCAGGCGCCGTCCCTCAAGATATTTGTCGTACGATTGATCATAATGTTATGTGTTTAATTGTGATTAGCATGGTTAATTGCAAATTGTTGAACACCTTGGTGTTGTGCTATGGCTGCACACATATTACACACACATTATTGCAATTAGTTTTATAAATTTAGTTATGAAAATCATAACTTGTATTGTGTATGTGATTGTGAGTGCAGTGACAGCTGTTGGCCACTCTATCAAACCCCTCCAACCCTCCCAACCCCACCAATAGGGTTAATTAGTATTAGATTAGGTTAATTGTTATCAATCTTGTTATTATAACTACTGTTATATTTACTGTTAAGTGTATTACTATCACAGCTATAGTAATCGTACGGCTAAATGTCCTCCACCCCCACTCCACCCCTACTTTCAACAGTTTATAATTAACCAGGTGTTTTGATTACAATTACAATGTTATAATCATTAGTAACTATTAATGTTATAATTTAATGTGCTTGTTTATTGTTGCACTAGTATCTGGGCATTGCTGGCGCATTCATTGGCTGTTTGAACAACTTTGTCGACTGGCGGGACCCGTTCGGGAAGTATCCCCGAAACCATTTCGACAAACCTAAGACTAGTGGCTAAACATTAATGATTTATGTTTTTTGTTTGTTTGTAATTAAACATTAAATTAATGTTTAATTGAGTTTAATGTTTGATAATTAGTTTTATTATTTAAATTTAAAATAGGGTCAAAAATATGTACTTTTTATTAGTTGTAAAAATGTCCGCTAAATTGTAATTAATTAGTAATTATTAATAAATAATTATTATATTATTATGCATTCGTGTTTTAATTGATAAAATATTTTTAAATGTTTACAATTATTATTAAGCGTTAATTTAATACCGGTACAAAATATTTAAATTAATTTATAGACCAGTGTATGTAAACCATGATCATAATTACGGTAACATTTGTAATAACAATTTTTAAATATTTAATTAACTTTTAATTAATTAGACCTATTAATTAAAAATGTATAACTATAATTTATAATTTAATGTGGAAAGATTGCAATTTAACGTCATCAGCATCTGGTTTAAATTTTTCATCTAGTTGTTTGTTATTTATATTATTATTGTTATTAGGTTCATGATTATTGCTAGTAATATTATTGTCATAATTATCATCACGTGATTTCCCAAAAACTATCTCAATTAAATAGTTGGCAACGCTCTGGACAGTAATCGCGTAGATATAGGCGACGGCACAGGTAGTCATAAATTGGAAAAACACTTTTTTCCACTAGATTAATTAAAAACAAATCAAAACGTGTTAAATTAAATATGTATGTAAATTAGTACTTATAAATTATAATAAGTTATAATACTTACAAAATAAGTCTGATTATAATAGTCTGGGTGAGTTCTTGTGCGTATATCCATCATGATAATTCTGTATTGAAACATATAGATACCTGGTGATAGTTTAGCCAGTACCAATAACCATCGTTCTTTAAATATTTGATTTAAAAATGCTGGCAAAATAATTATACAATTATTTATTTAAACAAATATAATTATAATATGTTGGTCACGCTATTTACCTGCCCTACCGTTGGCCGTCAGGTAGAATAGCCAACAGACACCTGCGCTCCACAGCACACGACCTGCACTGTTATACAATGTAATCGACAAATCACTGGCCGTACCGTTGAATATACTGTGAATTATACATTCATTCCATACTATTGTCATTACAGATAGGCTGCAAATAATCACATTCATGAAAATACTGCCCCAATTAGTGTTGGCCAGAATATTCGGGTACTTCCTGGTCAAAAAACCAGCTAAAATTCCCATTGGGAATGCAACCAGGTAGATTTCTGTCCGGTATAATTGTCGTAATGGCACTCCATTGATTAGATCATCAATACCCTTGAAGTTACCAGGGTTATCTATCATGTTGTAGTATTTGTGCAAGGGCGTTTGTCCCTCCATAATGTATGGATAAATACACGCAAAGCACCCGGATAGAATTACCAATATGTTTATTAGTACACCAAACTTTGGCTTTTTGTGCAAACTGTAAACTAGTAATGGAGCTAAAATAGACAGGTGTATGTGAACGCACAGGTAGTAGGCGTATGGGGAACACTAAATAAATGCAGTAATCATTATTATTTTGTTAATTAATTTTTTAAACAAAATACTACCTACTAAGGTACTTTAATAACATAAATAAACTTTTCAAAATCATTACGAAACTAAATTTATATAAATATTTTGCTGTGTTTCTTACCATGTCCAGAATATTCCTATTAAATGGTGGATAGTTTTGAATGTGCAAGATGTAATTATCAAATAATCGATCACAATTTTTCACATAATTCATTTGACCGAATCGTTTCCAATGCGGTCCCTCTCCTATCGTATCGATTATATGTATTAATAATAAGTGTCCGTTCATTAGCACGAGTGCCCGGATATAAACTTTCAATATATATGCCGTGTAATTAAATTTTGCACACTTTTCACCGAGTTTTCCCATTATTTTGTACGAAGCAATGAAACCACTATTAGAACATTGTAAATTAATTTAAATCATCACAAATTAGGTAATGAATTATGAAAATAATTCTCTCTCTCTCTCTCTCTCTCTCTCTCTCTCTTCATAATTAAATTAATTACAAGCATTAAATCTTACGTGATCATGGTAAACATTTCAACCATAAATGTCTGGTGGAGGTAAAAATATTGAGAGCTTTTCAACATTTTTTGAACAAAAGGTAAAAAACCTCTCAAACTATACATGTCAATTAATTGTAAATAAAAACAATGGTAGACAAATATCCAAAGGGTAGCAAGTACCCTGATCATTTCCACTGAGGTAAATTGTTTTGGTGCGCCGTTGACTAACGTATGTGTATTTGAGATAATTGATAGTTGCAGTACAGCACCAGATTTAATTGGGTTCTTTATCACGATGTAATACAACTCAATAACACTGGCTATTAATACAATAAATAACAATATGGCAAAAATTATGCTAAAATAGAAAATTAAAATTATTATTATTATTGTATTTAATTAAGCACTAAATGTCATACATGGAAACCAATTGACTCGTGAGGTAGGCCTTAGGCTCATCTCTTGTGGTGCACTCGATATCATTCATTTCAATGGGAAATCTGGTTAAAGGGAACTGGACTGCAATTTTTAAATAACTAGTTAAATAACATTTAAAAGTTAATTAATTTAATTATAATTAACCTTCATTAATGGCCTCTTGTAATTCCGATGGTTGACAAGTGGAAGGCACACAAACTCCCATGCGATTGGTCTCCCCATTAAATACCCTGATGTAATCGTTGATAATATCGGACATACCGTATAAATAGTGTTTAAACTCATGTGTAGAGTTTGTAATAAAAGGCTTGATTTTACGATTTTCCCGATCATACGGTGTAATCACTTTCACGAAACAATACTTTCCCGTAAACGGTATCCCAGTTGTTGCGGGACTTTTGACGTCCAGACACTGCTCATAATTACCATATGTGTTTAAACTGCCTTGGGTCAGTCCTATTGGTAGAAGCGAGGTGTCAAATGAGTCTATATCTATTTTTAAAAATATCACAACATAATTAAACTACGTCAATTATTATTTAAAAGCTTGCACACAATAAAAAATATACTTAACCACGTACAATCAAACGCCCACCATTCGCCGTTGCTAAGTCCATTAACCACGCCGTACAACGCTGAAACGCACTGGGGCGATATTTTAACCCGGTACATTATCTCCATGAAGCGTACATTAATGGCGTACTGCATATCTTTGCCAAACTTGGCCGCCAACTCATCCAGACGTACGATACGGGCTATAGTCTCGTTAAATGTGTGGACAGTACGCGCGCGGCTAATGTTGTAGGACTGGTCGTAGTCGGCGGGCGTCAGGGTCTGCATAAACTCGTCTACTGAGCACCGGGTGTTGTCCTCGTAGTCGTGGTCCCCTTCGCCGCCATCTCCGCTCCCATCCCCGCCCTCTTCAGCGCCGACCCCGATGTCCGGTACAGCGGTTGTAGAGTCAATGGGCCCGACAATTGTTGTATCGCCGCTGCCCTCATAATCCGCGGCCTTAATATATGTGATTAATGTGATTAACAATAGTATTTTTATGTAGGTAAACATTTTTATCTTGTTATTTTCACAGTTATTTTAACAAATATTCATCAATATCTCATTGTAGAGTTTACAAATAATTGTTTAGCACACTATTTAATAATGATTAATTAATAATTTTAATAAGTAAAACTGGTTATTATGCATAATTAATGCAATAAAATATATAAAATTCTATGTGTTTTATGACAACAAAATATTTTGAGATTTATTTAAAAGTATTTTATAAGTTTTTCAATGAAAAAACTATTAGTAATATTTAATAATAAAATAAGGGGAAAATTGTGACAAATATAATAAAATTTCATTTCATTGAAATTTAATGGAAAATTGCCTGTAATTTTGTGGTATGATTAATACCATGTTTATCGGGTTTTGAACGAGTTGATAGCATTTTATGCGGTAGTTTATAACAAGTATTTTATTGAATTTTATTTTTATTGAATATTTCAATAGGAAAATAAATTACTTAATTATAGTTATTATTTAATGAGTATTAGATGTATCACTCTTTGCTGATTTAGAAACTTTTTAAAAATAGCTTTAAGTTATTGTTTATAATTTGATTTCAATTATCTCATTAATTAGTAGAGAAGACTTTTTCTGCTTTCAAGGACATTTATAACATTAGTAGTCAAACAGCCTGTTGAGACCCAAAACATTGCGATTTCAGTCAACACATAAAAACCCAAAAAATCTCGATATTTTCAATATTTCAATTTAAGATATTTTGTCTTTGGAATTAAATTTTTCAAATTTTTTTTATTCACATTATCAGCTTTTGATGTAGTTTTTAAAAATACAATTAATTATATTAAAATATAAAATTATTTTTCACCACCATAGGTTAACATGGGAAAATTGGCTTACTTTGTTTACTTGCCATGTAAAAACGTGCAATCTAATAATGGTAGTTTTTGGTTATTATAACACTTTGACATTAGCTCTATCCACCCCTAACCCCTACCCCTCCCTATAACAAACACAGTAGGCTGTGAATATGGGTCTCGCAAAGCATCCATTTTCTCAATAAATAGTCACGTGATCATAAAATTTTTTATGTTAAAAAATTTCCCGATGTGGATTACTTTTCCAATTAAATTATTTCTTTTGATTCATATTCTTCTCATCAAATCAGAACTATTGATATATAATGAGACATTTTGTGGTCACTTCATGTGAAGACCTTCTAACATGACCTATCATTTTCATAATAATTTGAGAACATTGTGTTGACTGAAATCTCAATGTTTTGGGTCTCAACAGGCTGTTTGACTACTAATGTAATAAATGTCCTTGAAAGCAGAAAA
>CAJPIZ010000264.1:0-28478 GCA_905368565.1 Medioppia subpectinata
AGAGTTTTGTTCAATACCATAGTTAATTTGAAATATTGATGTCAATCTGATTCTAAATATACATATAAATAGAGAGATGTTGTGAAGAGAAGTCTCTAGTATTTGTTGGTGCCATAGCCTTGTTGTAGTCGCACAACCACAACATACATGTGCATCGCGTCGCACGTGTATGTTGTGTGAGATTGGCTGAGAGTGACTATCCCGGGGGTGGGCGCTGGGGATATCACCGATACATATGTACACGAATTGACGGTACGGGACCTAAAACTGTACGCAAACACCACACCATACATAAGCACATCAATGATAAATACAGCACACATTCGTGAATACAGTATAAATATATATACACAGAATATATGCAGTACGGAGTGAATCGCATCGCAAAACTATTAAACAGTTTTTCTCATTCATTAAGTATATATTGTGTTCGTGTTGTGTATGTGTGTGAGAGCGAGTGTGAGTGAGTGTGAGTGAGAGAGACATACAGTATTTTTCATATATAATATTATATACAAGTTATGAAACATGTGTTTATTGTAGACTTTCGCTTCTCGGCTCATAGTCTTCTCTCTCACCCCAATCTCTCCACACATTTACTGTACATAACATTCACAACGAAATTATTTATCAATTAATTATTTTCTCTCTCGAAAAACCTTTTCTCTTCGCGATTCATAACAACTTTATAATCAAATGCCTTATTATTGATGTTTAAATACACGGCTTAATATATACGTGACATTTCATCNTATTTAGCGCAAAATTCCATTCATTTTATGAGAGAGAGAGAGAGAGAGAGAGAGAGAGAGCAGCGATATCTTAAGAGTGTAGAAATAAGACTTCATATCAAGGTTTTTACGCCTCAGCTCTGAAGGACATTCACTACCACTTTATCAGTTGTGTTATCCCTTTTCCACTCCAATGTTTGTTATAAATACCAATACATAACACATACACACAAAGCAACCCAAAGATATACCGTTTGAGAGATTGTAATAAACTAAACATTAAGTAAATTATAATTTCATATTTATTTCGCGTTTCATATGAGATGTGTATCGCCGGAGACTTTGTCCGGGAATTCCCGGTTTAATATAAAACAAATTCCTTATTAATTATGACTTTATTTATAAAGTAATGAGATTATTGTTTGTGTGCTTTTTCTATAGTAAATAACAATAATAGATACGATACACGTAAAGTCATGATACAATTGGGAATTTAGTTCTACTTTTGCTTAATAAATAGCAATTTTAATTATTATAATTTAACTAATTTATTATTAATAAACTATTATTTATAAAAATAAACGGTTATATTGTTTACTGTAGATTGGTATATTTATTGTTATTTGTAAAGAAGCATGGTTATTTTAAGCAAACCATGGTTATGTGTTTAAGAATTTATTTTAACTAGTTGTTTGGTGTTTATCTAACATAAATAATTTAAATCCATTTACCGGTAAGAATTTCGTACAGCAAACAATTAAAAATAGACCTTGTTAAGTATAAACACAAAACAATGTACGGCACAGTTTAATGTACGATACTTTATATTAATTTTACAATATAGAAGTACTAAAGATTTATAATTGTTATTTTATGATTATATAAATTGTAATATAAATATTTGTGTGCACTTATAATTTAAATAATGTATCAAATATTATAAAAACACATTAAAAGTCAAATACAAACTTTGCAATACATCACTAAAATAGTGTGAAAACTGATCTCAATTGTTAGAAATATTATCAGTTATTATAAAATACTATATTTATTATAAACTAATTTTATTATTAATGTTGAATTTTAATTCTTAATATTTAATCTAATGCAAAAATAATTTTGGTTTAATTAATGTAATTATATTTATAAAAATAATACTTAACCAAGTTTGAATTTGGCGCAAATTCTATCTTGGAAGTACAATAATTAATGAGTATCATGTAAGTTTTATGCATTCTAACATAATGACCTGGATGTTATTAATATTATTAAATATATTCAGATGTTTGTAAATATCTATGAATTGTATGGCAATCACAGCAGACATTAAACATTAAGTGACAATTTATGGTATGAATAGTATTTAAATTAAGTTGTCTACTATTGTGTACACCTAATAAGTAGCAGATATTAAATATCTTTATTTAGCAAAACATTTAACTTGAAAATTACATTATCAGTAAAATAGTAATTTATTTCATGGTATTCTCTATCTCTCATCACATGACACCAAACAGTATATGTTTTTATTAATGTATTATTATTTCAAACCGATTGTCTTTCATTTGTATATACGGTATAAAGTATTGAATGTCTGAACAAAAAACAATTAAAGATTTGTTGATAAACTTTTTTCCCAATCAAATGAGTGCTGTTTTCTGTTTATACAAAATAATTGTTTGCAAAATTAAAAATTTCTACATTTTATTGTGTTTTTATGGTATTTATTTTGAAGAGTCAGTGAATTATAAAATATTTTACTTAAATAGTTTGTAAATCCTGTATATTTCTATCCAGAATANTTTATACAAAATAATTGTTTGCAAAATTAAAAATTTCTACATTTTATTGTGTTTTTATGGTATTTATTTTGAAGAGTCAGTGAATTATAAAATATTTTACTTAAATAGTTTGTAAATCCTGTATATTTCTATCCAGAATATATCAGTTAATTTTTATTAATATTTTGTAAATAAATTACAATTATTTAAACATTTCAAAATATATTCAACAGTACATAATAGGAAAGGTTAGTTGAAATACACCGGTATATGAAGAATATTTGTGTGTTAATTATTATTAGTGATATAATCCATTAATTTCATATAATGTTCAAAAAAGTGAAACAAATTTTGTAATATAATATTTAGCGCAAAATTCCATTCATTTTATGAGAGAGAGAGAGAGAGAGAGAGAGAGAGAGAGAGAGAATAGGACTATGAAAATAAAGCAATTTGTTTAGTACTGGTAAATGAAATAAGCATTTGGTTGAATAGATTGCACTACTTTTAAAAGTGTTTTGCTTTTAAAAATAGTGTACGAATGAGAAGAGAGAGCCCAGAGTTTTGCGGATCATTCGCTATAAATAACTTTCTTCTCTCCTCTCATCCCAACCAAAACCTAACCTAAATTGATATTCAAAAGCATTTCTTGTCTATATATCTATCCCTCTCTTTCATAATTTGAACGCAAAAATTGTGAATTTTATAAAACACACACACATTCACTCACTTTGTAAACCACAAAATTCACGTAAAAATAACTTTTCAAATTAAAATGCATTTAAATTTGATAAAGAATTGGTTCAAGAATTTACTTACGGTTTAGGTTTGAGACTCGCTTTTATAATAAATATCAGATATTTTATTAATAGTCAATATATAACTGTATATTCACTGTATTTGTAAGTAACGATGTATTATAAAGTTATTTATATGGTGTTGAACAATATTGACCACATAAAGCACCATGCTCACCGATTCATGAATACATTGATGAAATGTCACGTATATATTAAGCCGTGTATTTAAACATCAATAATAAGGCATTTGATTATAAAGTTGTTATGAATCGCGAAGAGAAAAGGTTTTTCGAGAGAGAAAATAATTAATTGATAAATAATTTCGTTGTGAATGTTATGTACAGTAAATGTGTGGAGAGATTGGGGTGAGAGAGAAGACTATGAGCCGAGAAGCGAAAGTCTACAATAAACACATGTTTCATAACTTGTATATAATATTATATATGAAAAATACTGTATGTCTCTCTCACTCACACACTCACACTCACTCACACTCACTCACACTCGCTCTCACACAACACGAACACAATATATACTTAATGAATGAGAAAAACTGTTTAATAGTTTTGCGATGCGATTCACTCCGTACTGCATATATTCTGTGTGTATATATTTATACTGTATTCACGAATGTGTGCTGTATTTATCATTGATGTGCTTATGTATGGTGTGGTGTTTGCGTACAGTTTTAGGTCCCGTACCGTCAATTTGTGTACATATGTATCGGTCGTATCCCCAGCGCCCACCCCCGGGATAGTCACTCTCAGCCAATCTCACACAACATACACGTGCGACGCGATGCACATGTATGTTGTGGTTGTGCTCATACAACAAGGCTATGGCACCAACAAATACTAGAGACTTCTCTTCACAACATCTCTCTATTTATATGTATATTTAGAATCAGATTGACATCAATATTTCAAATTAACTATGGTATTGAACAAAACTCTTTTTTAATTAATTGTACCAAGTTGAATATTACAGAATTTTGATAATATTCCGGGTCGAAGTGAGTTGTGGGCCGGTTTTGGTAAGTAGTTGGCTGTTGTAAGTTATGGTTAACAAAAAGAAAGTTTGTGCGTTATTTTGCGAAGCCTACACACATCTCAACAAATGTTTTATTTAACTAAAAAGTAGACTTATATTGAATACTGACTTATGTTTATGAACGTTGAGATATTGTGTGATTTTAGTATTGATTTCAGATATGATTGGACACAATGTGCTGTATATTTAATAATAATACTAATATAACAGTAAAATTAAATATTTAGGCATTCCTTTTCAGACAATATATGATTTGCAAAAGCATTTAATGTTTGTGTTTCGCAAGACTGGCACTGAGTTTAATTCTGTACGACAACCGCAGCCACATCTCTATCGTACCAACATATGTATCATCGATATATGCATATACATTGCTCTCTCTCTCTCTCTCTCTCTCTCTCTCTCTCTCTCATTGATGGTGAATTGAGTGACAATCTCTATCTCCCTTCCATTGCCCGTACAATCCTATGGCACACAACAGTAGTCTTGTGCTAACCGTACGTCACAATAAGCGCAACGCTTAGGAAATCCTTGAAATTGTATTTTTACATTGGATTTCAGTTTCTGTTATCTGTTTGTTAATATTGTGAGGTATGAAAGAGGGGAGAGAGAGAGAGAGAGAGAGAGAGAGAGAGAGGGAGAGAGAGAAACTTTGATATACAGTTAATTTTAAAATCAGTCGTGTTTCGCTCACTCTATTGGATTGAAAGCAAAATATTATTTAATTATACAAAGATTTATAAAATTTATGTTATAGCATGAATATTGTCAAAATTATCTGGTATATTTTTGCATAATATAGATAATATGTTTATACCCTATGTCTAATAGATTCTAAATAGATTTTGCTTATTCTTTAGTTTAAAATTAAATTTAATATAAATTAATGGTATTTTTAAAAATCGAGATTTATATAAAATTAAAAGTGAAATATCTTTACACGAGTTAAATATACGGCAGCTTAATAACCATAAGATGGCATTTTAATAAAAATGATGAGATTATAATTTGCTTACCTGTGAATAGGTTTTCAATAGAATAGTTATCTCAATACTAAATCTCTATACTATTGTGTGTTTTGTAAAAAGTTATTTAATTGTAGTCTCGGTTCACTTCAATTCAATTAACGATATATTCTTTAGTAACAATTTCTGCGCAAATATTTCTATATTTTTGCCCGAAAAACAAATTTACAATAAAAAAATAAAATAACCACACGATTAAAGTTAATATTATTTGGTGACAGACATCAGACCAAAGAATTTCACGGTTCAGACCAAAACAAAATGTGAACAAAAAATATAATAAAAAAAAGTAATAATAAAAATAATAATAACTAAATAAATGTATATAATGTTTGGCATCACTTCTCACTTTTCACGCCTTTAGTGCGAAAACAAACTAAAATGTAATCAAAAATAATATTTAAACAAACGGAAAGTATTGTTAAAAGTTTTGGGGAAAATATATAATTTGGTGATGATATCAACCTTTCATTAATTATTACCAATATTAATTATTTATTGTGTTATTGAATGGTTAGTTAATTGTATGTAAATTGGTTATGGTGTAATTAATTGCTGTAGAATTTTATAGTAAACGTTTGTATTATTAAATCAATTATACTATAGTTCAATGTGTTTTAAATCAGCCAGAATTCAATTAGTCAATAAACGCATCATTTGATTAAATAATTGCTTAAATTCATTGTAGTTTTATTATACCTTTAAATCGCTGAGAGAGAGAGAGAGAGAGAGAGAGAGAGAGAGAGAGAGAGAGAGACGTGAGAATGAAATTAGAAATTCTGTTGAATGGGTAGAGAGAAAAATCGCTGGAATTATATATAAAGTACACTATATTTGCCTTTAAGTAAAAGTGCTGTGATTTGCACAAAATAGTGGCACAACTTTTAACTATACGCTACACATCAGACCCTAATACTAATTATAAGGGAATAATACTCTAAGTTAATAAAGATTAGTCGTAACTGAGATTTAATGCATTATATAAAGGGGAGAGAGAGGCTGTGAGAGAGAGGTAGATATAGTTTACAGCATCACTAACATGCATGACAACAACTAATGGCTCTCTCTCTCTCTCTCTCTCTCTCTCTCTAATTCAATGTATGTTTTAGTTTTCAAAATTAGTATTCATGTAATAATATGTATAAATCGTGTGATTCATATAAATCAATGTTTGTAATAATGTTTTACTACAGTATTATATAATGGTATGTATGGCATAGGTATAGGAATTGTATATAAAAATAATTCCCTATATTTCATATATACTAATCATACAAAGAATATTCTACTGTTAGAGAGAGAGAGAGAGAGAGAGAGAGAATCTGAATGTATGCAACGAAACGGTAAATATAATGAATCATTATTTCGTTTTTGCAGTAAAAACGATACGATAGGTGTGGATGAATGTCAGGGTGTTTTTGGCGTTAAGTTTTGAGTGCCAATACACGCTAAACGCTGGCGAAACGGATAATCAGTTTTGCACACATTTATATATGATTAGATTTTTTACAGTTGTGTCGATAGACAGCACACATACAGGAAAGCAAACCATCAAATGAGAAAAAGTTTGATGTCTTTTGTCTGAATCCGATGAACGCATCCATTATTCTGTAATTATTGTATTACACAATATTATGAGTGTTAATGGTATGAGAGGTATAACTAAACCTTACAGACCATTATTACTGTATGTATTGCTGTTTTCATCGCTAACTCCGCAAGGATTTGATGAATGCGTTTAATGAATGCATTCACTAATTCTTCCCATGAATTATATACAGAATATATTATTTATTAGTTATTGAAAGCAAAACTTCACAATCATTTCTCGACGGGATTTTTCATTATTTGCTCCAATAATACAATTATAGTGTAGTGCAGGCTATGAGGCGATCATATCGTGAGCACATCTCTGGCCCCTATAGCCGAGGTTGAGCTTGAAGTTCAAGTTCACCTCATAATCGCGCTGTTAGTCCTAAATGAAAGTCCTTTTTGATGCAATTTGTGTGCTATTTGTGGCCCCAAAACACTGGTGGTGTGAGTTGTCTATCCCTCGATCCCTCTCTCCCTTTATTCCACAATTATTAATGTTTATTATATTTGTCTGACTTATAGCCAGTGGTGGCCCGTATGGCACACCATTATCTCACACTTATTACCAGTTGTTTTGACGGACACAACCATTTATTTTTAGTATGAGTTTCTTTCTATACAATAGTCTTTTGTGGTGCCCATCGCTGCCAGACATACAGTATATCATAATTATTTCATTTGCAATAATTTATTGATGGCTATCATTGACTCTCAATCCTCACGATTTGTGTGTAGACCTAATGAGTGAACCATTGCTTTCGGTTATAATTATATCTAAATTTATTGTTATTTACAGCGATTGCAGACAATGGAGAGTGAAGTGAAAATGTCTAAAATATTCCCATTCTTTCACTTCTCTATTCAATTAAAGCTTTAAACGTGAAAACAGGGAATGTTTTTCTGTTATTTTAAATGATTTATTATATTATTATATAATAACTGAATGTTAAGTCAAATTCTTGAGCGATTCTGTCAATACATTAACGTTTTTCGTTTGTTTAATGGTTTTCTTATATAAATATTTTCCTATTTTATCGATTATGTAATTATAATAATTGAGTCAAACATTAATTTAGCAATACTTTGCTATTCAAACAAATTAATGCACTATTTTTAAAATCAAATAATCTCTCAATGGATAAAACAGACCATTTGTTATGCTTTTAACAAATGGTTTCTCTGTTGGAAAGGAAATGAGTTTATTTTAATCAATTTTAATACATTTATTATAAAATAAATTATCAAAACCCACATAAACCTCGTATTTTTTGGGATTTTTATTGTTTAATCAATACTCAAAATGATTGTCTATAAATACATTATAAATATTAGATTGTCTTTTGCCTGTCATTTGTCACTATTTTTGGTATGAAAATTGAATCAAAGAATCCTTTTTTAGATGAAATACAAATCTCAACAAATACTCTGATATCTCTTTTTACACTATTTGTTGTGTTTCTCTTTGCGTTATATTGTGTTTGATTTTGAAATGTTTTGACTGAAAGACAGGTAGAGAAATATGAGTGAATTATTTACTACTACTGACTCCTCAAACGCGTTGAATACCATTGACTGCCTGTGAAACACAACCGTAATCTTTGAGTCGATTTCCTCCGCCAAAAAAATCATAAAAAAAATTTCTCATTCATCACAAAAATTGATAAGAAACTGATGTCTCCAATGCCTTACAGTTCGGCTCATTTCAAACAAAAGTGTCCTTTCAGTCGATCCATGCATTCGTTACGGCAAACATACAGTCCATACCCTCTTTCACTTCTCGTCAGTTTCTGTAACTTTATTTTGAAGGCTTGTCATTGAGTTTGTATGAGAGAGGGAAGTGTTCCCCTCCGAGAGCCGCACACATCTCCCCATCACTCCCTGAAAACACATAATCCAATGCATGTCTGTTATATGAGTGGTGTATAGCCTTTAGATGTTATTTTGTTTCTTACGATTGCATTCTATCTGCTTTTTTCCATACATTCGGTCATTCATTTGAGAGTCAGATCTCTAACGATACACAACTGTCCCACACATTCTCAGCCACTCATTCACTCCCTGTGTTCATCATATACTCCACTAACTGTAATGTCTTTGATTGCGTGAACAGTCCATATATGAGTGTGTGTTCTATGGATTGACTGTGTGTTTGTATGTGTCGTCCGGCGTATTGAGTGCCCCCACAGACAAAACTTTATACAAGTTATTTACTCTATGCCTCATATATCCGGTTCGTCGGTCTATAAGAGTGCTTCTCATTTACGCGACTTTAAGGGAAGTCTCACTTAACTTATGTAAAGCTGTGGTCATCTGATTATAAGTAATAGTTCGGGACATTTAGATAGTGGGGGAGAGAGAGTGTGGGGACATATCAGACGCGTGTACACTCTCGGGGCTCCGGTTTCATATGTGTTGTGGTGTTTCACCTCCTTTGGGCCAATTGCCAGATGTTATGTGCCTTTGAGTCACACATCTATATATTGGACACAAAACTTCAATACTAATGAATAGATTCTCGCGAATCCAAGTCATTATTGTTTGCGATTTAATGGTCCGACTATTCATTGTTGTGACAAATATGCGAAAAGACTATTTTTGGGCGCTTAGGGGTCGGCTGTCAGTACTGTCCGCAACACAACTCCTATCCCACAAAATCCCTCTCGCATTCCAAGGCCTAACACATACACAACCCTCTAATGTCTACTAAACAACTGCACAAATAGTGGACAAACCATAGTATCGATAAATATATATACATATATATCGTATACGAGAACTCCTGGTGTTGTGTTGGGTACTGTGTTTGCGATGGTTTAGCGATCCATCGTTTCACTAGAGGTTGAGGTGTGGTTCGTCTCTATCTGCCAGAGATTGGCAACAGATATACTGACCTCAAAATTGGAGGCCCGCCCCAACCCATCGCCATTACCTCCACTTCACAAAACCATTTAAACACTTATTCTTTGCGCTTCTTTTGGTCAAAAACTTTTTCTTCTCTGTTCGCGAAGAACTCCTAACACTTCTTTCGGAGTGCTTTTAATGCCGATAATTATTATCCATAAGACTATCAATTATTAGTGTATGAGTGCACGGATGGTCTGACGGCCCCCCATATATACGAGTGCTGTTCATCTCCTAGAAGCCAACTATCCATATATAATACACTCTCTCTTATACTGAATATAACCTCCAAATCTAATCAGTATTATAACTGCATCTGAAAAACTAATAATCGATTTTTGAGTTTCTAATATCAAGTGATTTTCGTTGCATAAAAGCGATTGCAATAATACACGGCTTATGTAAAGTCTCGTGTCTATGATATGATTACGTAAAGTGACTCATTTTGTAGAGAGCTTATCATTATTACTGTTGTCTCGTATTATAAATGCCTAAAAGTCAGGCAAATATTATAAACATTTTTGGCCATAAAAACGCGTTTGCATTGTGTTCTCAAATAATAATATTATTATAAAAGCTGTGCTCTTCTAATGAATACAAAACCGTATTATAAAAATGCAATAAAACTTCTGCTTCGACTTCAATGCTATCGCACACACGTATAACACGTCTAAGTATAGCCCAAAACACACGTGCCGTTTGACTATACAGTATTGTACGGCGAAAGCAGTCCATAGTTATAGCCGTTGACAACATCTGCCTCTGCTATCGATGGCGAGGGCAGAGATGGACTGATTTCCGCCACAAACTCTGTTTCTCCGCGACATATCATATGTACATTTACTGTACATTTACTGTATATTCCTTGTGCTCTGAATGTAGACTCAATTTTTTGATTCAACACCACATATAAAGCGAGCGCTGAATTCGCCTCTAAAATGTTGTCTAACATTACTTTTAGCAGAAAAAAGTCTTCGTCGAGAGAGTCGTGAGTTTGTGTTTAATATGTGTTATGTTTAAAGTCTATGAGTTCTCTCTCTTCTCATACATAACACACAACATATTCATTGAGAAGTAGGTGTTGTGCAGACATCGAGTGTTGAATCGCAAACTCAGTTCTGTTTGATTACATATTTTCACTTCAATTGCTGTGAGCTTTTGGTTTTTGTGTAACATTTACTGTCAATACGTGTTCATTAACACCACCACCAGATGTACTAGAATTTTGTACATTCAATGTCTCATTCCATGCCTACTTTCCCTCCATTTCAATCCACTTTATGACAAATAATATACCGTTTTTTGAAGCCTTTATTCCTGAAAATTCATTCATTCACTGCTGAGAGAGTTGTGGTGTTATTTGTTTCGCTCGTATTTATCGTCGACTTCAACGGAAAATATTTTATTCCCACTAAATATCAGCGCTTTTTATAAATTTTATAAGTGTTTCGCAACACAACCCGTAAATATCGGAATTCAATGAAACACAAGCGCTCTCTTCAAGCGTAAGGAATTAGGAGACAGTAATATACAGTACGTGAATATATAAAGCTCTCGACGTTTGACATCCCAGTGACTGTCCTGTCGTACAGTACATACGCTTACAAGAAAAAAAGTTTTTTTGCTTGTATTTGAAAAACACATAAAATTCTCAGAAGTTTGTGCGACGGTTGGCCTCTCTCTGGCTATACTTTGGTCTTTCTATCGGGAGATATAACTCATACCACAACTCTCTTCGCGCCGATCAGAGAGCACTTATACTGTACTCTCACTTAAAAATATTCTGACATAAAGTTATTTCTTCGCTTATAATCTCCACGCCTTAACATTTTTTTAAACAGCAAACAGTGTTTTTCTCATTTCCTTCGCCGTAAAAGTGTATATAAAAAATAATTTTGTGTGTATTCTGTTGTGTATATGTGTTGCGAGTGTTTTACGCGATATAAGTCCTCGAAAGTAATGCAATTTAAAGGTGTGAATGAGAGGTAACAAAACAGGGGGTCGACGAAGAAGAAGCAGCAAAAGATGACGATAACTCGGTGTATGTGTTGTATGTGTGCTCTTCATGGGTGGCGATCGCAAGAACAATGACTGCCAGTATTATTGGGGACCAAATCGTTGCCAACGAATATTACTTATCGTATTGACGAGAGAGAGAAAAAAATAACTCTAAAAATTTTAAGCCAAACCAAACAGTGGTTATTGTTTTTTGGGATCGTTTTTCTACCATTGATTTACTGCTGTTTTTGAGTTTGGGCTCTAAATTCTTGCGCTGTTTTTTTTGGGCGCTAAACCACTGCCACAGTAAACGCACACAAAAACACTGCCATCGCAATGGTGTTGGGCTGTTGGACCGGCAGGAGATCCAGAAAACGCTGGAAGCCAGTCATCGTTCGCAGCCCTTCGCCGGACTGCCGGTGCTCTTGTCATAGAGGGATGTATAGCACCCGAACCCGCGAGGTATGAGCCCTACGAACCCAATACATGTTTACCTGATATATGTCTGAATATTTGCATTACTATTCTGTACTCTTATTTCTCTTCTTGTTTTCTATCCTTTTCTGTTATCTCATCTACTTTTCCGATGCATTCTTCGTATGTATTTCTGTAATATTCAATATGTTATCGATGTTTGCGATGTGGGATAGCATTTGAACGATATCGTACACTATATGTGTGTATTGTGTACATCCCTGTGTAGTGTCTGAAGGCATGGACACAATAAACAACACTGGGATGCGAACCGTTTTCGAGGGTACATATGAAATGCAATTCCACACACAATGAGCCATCACTTTGTAAGTTATGATGGGATATGGCATACAGTATATGGGGTGGTGTTGTCCACGGATAACATACTGTATGTTACACTACCCGAGCATTTGATGGCTTCTCCACATGCGATAGACATGCAATGCTTTAACAGACACACTGTTATTGTTGTTATTTTTGCAGCAAATTCTGTGCCTATTTTTCTAATACCCTCTAAGACTATGTATGTTTGCCGCAAATGTTATGAAACAAAATGTAAAACAAAAAATATATATTTGACAGAATTTTTGACGACAGATCGATGCCGTACTCAATACTATTACTACAACTAATACTTCTCTCCACACAATTTACTTCTGACACTCTTTTTTGAGATATGTTTTGTGATAATATTTAATGCATTTTATCGTTACATTTGATCTAATTCTTGATGTGTTTGCTTGACATGACTTTGTCAGCACTTTATGCACTTTAAACACAAAAAACACTCGTTTTATTACACAAACCAAATGACGAGTTGTTTTTTAGGTTAATATCTCTTTTTAAAGGAGAATTTTATACAATGTATTAAATTATATTTTATTAATCGATTTCCAGGGTTTTAGTCCCAAAAATAGATTAATTAGATTTAACGAGAAATATTCATAATTAGGTTTTATCACAGTTTGACAGGTGTTGAGAAAAAGTGCAAATGCGATGAAATTTCATTAAATAAATAGCAGTTCAAACAAAACACAAAAATCGTATTTAAGCTTTTGATAAATTGAATGCTAAGCATCTGTTCTCTCTCTCTCTCTCTCTCTCTCTCGTCAATACGATAAGTAATATTCGTTGGCAACGATTTGGTCCCCAATAATACTGGCAGTCATTGTTCTAATGTTTATGTTTGTCTCAAATATTTCGTACTCTCTCTCTCTCTCTCTCTCTCTCTCATTGTAGTCATCAATTCTGTTATAATACTCTCTTTCAACACCAGAACAACAAAAAACAATATAAACTAAAAGATTGTCTGAGCTATTAGTTTAAGGAACAAACATATTGTAACTAATATTAATATTCGCATAAATATTTCAGTTAATATTCTTGTACTCGACTAAAGGCACTGATTGTGGAATTAATAAACTCATAAACCATCCGATGATTTGCTATTGCCTTGACTTTCATATTAATAAAACCACCGGTGCCTGAGTTGAGAGACAGTTTGGTATTAAAAATTATTTGCAAGAATTTTTCTACATATTATATTAGATACCTTTTCCAAAAGTCAAACTTCAAACGTATATTAACTGCTATTTTACGTGAGATTTATACAAATTAGTTGCACTTTTTTAATGCTCAAAAAGATGAGTGAATTATATTCTTGTAATGTGTGCTGTATTTACCAAAAGTCTAAGTTCAGTGTGAGATATGTGCTGTCCATAGCATTAGACAGAATATAATTTTACCATTTTCTCCGACACACAACTCACATGTGTTTATTATGTCTGTACTGTATATATCTCTCTATAAATACATGACTTAATTTTTTAATTATAATTACTTGTATCTCTCTATCAAACGACATTGAGCTTAGACTTAGGCTGTATATCATTGAGTCTCTCTAAAGTCTCGTAAGCAAAAAAAAACAGTGATATTTGATAGCAAAACGTAATATCAGATCCTTCTCTCTGACGACATTTAATCAATTATTGACGCTATTCTTGATTAATGTTATTTCAAACATTTTTAAAAGGCATTTAATATAAGTCTATTTCATATTTCATGCCCAGAGAAACATAAACTATTTGTTAGCATTAATTTCACATAAAAATCAGTTTTCAAAAAACAATACTTGAATACAATCTAAATCTCTACGATTTACAAGTCGTTACTATAACTACACAACGATTTAATGAAATAATTGCTACCATTTTAATGTGCATTTAATTATCGATTCTATAAATTATATTTATTATTGTCAACAAATGATTTTGTTATTAAATCCATTAATTATATTATAAATCTTTTGTTTGCTTGAATTCTTACTAAAAGCATATTGTTGTTATTCTTTGAATACAAAGTCAGCTTGGTTAATACTAAATTAAAACATGTTGACCTGTTGGCTGACAAGTACTCACTGTATATGTAATTTGTTTGTGCTTTTGAATGAAATTATCTAATGTTTTTGTTTAAACATAATATCGATATTTTATTGCATAAACTTATGTTTTATAAACTAATATGAAATACATTTAGCAAACATTTTTACCCTGATTTGTAATTTTTGCACTTATTTAATCGATTGGACTTTGGTTTAGATATCTGTATCAATATTTCCGATACTATTTTTTAATCTAATTTTAAAATACATTTTTATGAAAATAGTTGTAAAAACTTACGTTTTCTATAATATCTGATTATTCAGACAGTATTTTATTGGGAAATATATTGATATTTATTTACTTTTCAATTACTTCTCATTAAAGAAAAAAGAGGCAAATATGTTATGAAACGAGAAAAATAAAATATAATATTCCGCTATTATTCAGTTATAGCTAATGGGATATAATTATTATAATTATATGCTATTTGGGAACCAAAATAATTGAATTTAAAAGGCATTCATTCATATTATCTTCTTTTTGTGTTTTTATAGGAATGTCTTTTTTATTTCAAACGAAATGAAAAATATTATACCAATTAAACTATAAGCGTAGGCGAGAGGGAGGGAGAGAGAGAGAGAGAGAGAGAGAGAGAGAATACGAAATATGTGAGACAAACATAAACATAATAAATATAGACCATCGGTTGACTCGTTAGACTCCGGGCTATGTTTATGATCGCGAACTCAATATAACAAATATATGAAAAGAATTATTATTATTATTCTTAAACTTAACGATGAGTTAGTTATTGAAGTGATTCGTTATATGAAAAGGTCTTTTACAGAGAGAACAGTACAGTATATCTGTGTTATGCCTGTTGTGAGGGTTTTGTGAAACATTTTGCCTTCAAATACGTCCATAAAGAAGAAGTTTGGACTGTAAGAGCTCACAGACATTAAATGAATGCCTCATTTAGAGGCTACATGTGCTTCAATTTTTGCTTCAATTGCATTCTCGGCTCTCTCTCTCTCTCTCTCTCTCTCTCGCCTACGCTTATAGTTTAATTGGTATAATATTTTTCATTTCGTTTGAAATAAAAAAGACATTCCTATAAAAACACAAAAAGAAGATAATATGAATGAATGCCTTTTAAAAAGACACCCAAAGAAACAAATCTCTCGATAATTATAAAACTGAGAATTCATTGCATTTAATAAAATTCAATGAAAATATTTGTCGGAAACTTTTTTCAACATTTTCTCTCTCTCTCTCTCTCTCTCTCTCTCTTCATAGGACCTCTTATTTTTCACTGCCTTTTTCGCTGGCAATCAAAACTAGTCGTCGAGAATATGCATTGAGATAAAGCAGACATACATTCAAATGCATTATTGAATGAATTGTATGCATAGAGAAAACACGTCGATCTGAGCCATAGATTAGAGGCGAGAGAAAGAGAAAATGTTGAAAAAAGTTTCCGACAAATATTTTCATTGAATTTTATTAAATGCAATGAATTCTCAGTTTTATAATTATCGAGAGATTTGTTTCTTTGGGTGTCTTTTATAAAGCGAGAGATGTATTGAGAGAAACACTTATTTTGACGCGATTTTAAAATTTTGCTGTCAAACGGTTTGCCATTAAATTTGATTCATTTGTTCAAAAGAAAAATAAATAAATAGAAAGAGATTTAGAAAAATATATATTTATTTGAATTCAATTTTCAAAAGCGCTTCACAAGTATTTTATTTTTAAAATGAATAACGATTTAAACAGTAATTAATGAGAGAATTGAATATATTTTCCATAAGAGTTATAAACACTAAACAAAATATACATATCTTTCGCAAATTCTTGTCATAAAATAGTGTTTAAAATTTTACATAAAATTTTTGTTATACTCTTCACTATTCGAGACAAAAATCGTAAAACTCTTAAGATTATCATTCTTTGAATATTTTTTGTTTTTATTATTTAATTTCACTTTACTTTAAAGCCTTACAAAGTATTTGAAATATTAATTAGTATGTATTGAATAGATGCTGCATTTCATTAGACATGTCATTCATTATAAGTCTATTTTCTGCTGAGACTTTATATGAAAGAAAAATTTTAATAAAAATGCATTTTATTTAATATTTTCTTCAAATACGGATTCAAATAATTTTAATATTTTATCCAAAAAGTCATTAAAATACAGTATAAGTATATTTCAAAACACATGTATTGCTTTTAAAATTGCTTTAAAAGCGACACAAAAGTTGGGTTAAAATAATATATATTTTCTTTGTTTTTAATTTAAAATTGTATTTTTGAAAAGTGAATACTTTTTAATGAGAACACAATGTTTTTTGTTGAAAAAATAAACTCATATATTCTGCTATGTATTGATTTCACGTGTCATGTCTATAGCTATGAATTTATATAAATGTCAACTCATTTGATGCAAACGGCAAGACAAAAATCGTAAAACTCTTAAGATTATCATTCTTTGAATATTTTTTGTTTTTATTATTTAATTTCACTTTACTTTAAAGCCTTACAAAGTATTTGAAATATTAATTAGTATGTATTGAATAGATTCTGCATTTCATTAGACATGTCATTCATTATACGTCTATTTTCTGCTGAGACTTTATATGAAAGAAAAATTTTAATAGAAATGCATTTTATTTAATATTTTCTTCAAATACGGATTCAAATAATTTTAATATTTTATCCAAAATGTCATTAAAATACAGTATAAGTATATTTCAAAACACATGTATTGCTTTTAAAATTGCTTTAAAAGCGACACAAAAGTTGGGTTAAAATAATAAATATTTTTTTTTTAAATTTAAAATTGTATTTTTGAAAAGTGAATACTAAAAATTACTCTTGTGTTACAAAAAACAACTTTTTTATTTGAGTATATAAGACGATACATAACTAAAGTGCACAGTACAGATATCGATACTTAAATATATTTACAGTTGAGTAAACTACGTTTGCCGATCTTCTCTCCCATAAACAGTGCAAATATAAATGTTTAGTCTATAAACTGAAGGAATGAAAAATAAATTTTAACGGATTGTTCACTAATTTTGTAGACAGTAGTTGTGTTTGCATTTTCACGCTATCTGTTTGATCGTTGCTTTGAAAATATCGCAATAAATTGTAATGCCTTTCAATATGTTTTGTCGTTTGAATTCTCGCTACTAATGAGACACAATTTTGATACTAATCTCTAATACACTTGTTTTGTGTATTTATATAAAAATATTCTTCAATCCAAACAAATCTCTTCTCATTCTTTTCTCATAGGAATCAGAGACAAGAGTCAAACAGGCGTTTGATTCAGAATCTGAATCGAGACCTGATATAAAAGCTATACCTAAACCATTGACACCTATTATTAAGGCAAACGTTTCAAATGTAACAGTTTTGGTAAGAATTTGTATATCTATTACACGTTTCATCAGTTGTTTTCAAATGAAATATATATTGAATTATTAATAACTGTCTCTTTCATTGATGTTTACATAAACTAATGAAAAATAATGATTACATTTGTATACCAAATATAATTAACACTTTCATTGAAAATCTTCTGAAACTCATCCAAATTTAATCACAATTTTGACGGTTATGAATAGCAAACAAATAACTTAAATGTTATAAATTCTATACAAAAGTATTTTAATATAATTTTATTTATTTAGTGATCTCGAAATGTAAAGGAATTTTACGATAAATATCACGTATTCTGTGTGTCAGGAATTGTGTTCGCAAAACCATCATTATTATAATAAATACAATTTTTACTTGTAATCAAATGAATTGTAAATTTTGTAACACATGTTTGTAATCATATGTTAGTAATGTTTTTATATGATTGACTAATTCGGCAATGAATTTGATAGTAAAAAACTAAATTATTTTATTAATTAAATAATAATAATTGTAATAATGATTATTTTTTACAACTCTGCTGTAATTCACACAATTAGTAGCTGTTGTTTATTTAATAGGATTTTTGTATATTATCTTTATTTTTACAATAATTCCTTAAAAGTCTTGTTTTAAACAATATTACATTTCTGTTATCATTAGTTGTAATGATTTGTCAGATTTTATTGCATATTATTTTAAAATTCATATAAAATAGTGTTATAATTAACGAAATGAAACGAGAATCGTTTGAATAATGTTTAAATAAATATAATTTGATTTTATAACAACAAATATCATATACCATATCATTTAATACATTAAAAGTTTTAACTAAAACTTTGTTTTTCCGGGAGAACCCAATACACACCAAATGGTTTGCCATTACTATTAAGACATAACATCTAAAAGTACTGAGAGTTTAATTATATCCTAAACTTTATGACATCTATTATTATGATTATATATACCGGGAAAATAAGTTGAAGTAAAAATTTTCCTAAATGTTTACATTTGGGAGTTTTAGGTTAACGTTAGCGAAGAACTGTCAGAGAGAGAGAGAGAGAGAGAGAGAGAGTGGGTAGAGTGGGTGGTCTCACTCTTTAGCCAATTTGTTATGAGGAGAGTAACAAACGTTTGGAAAATGAGTTTTTAAAATATTCAACTTTTCTNAGAGAGAGAGAGAGAGAGAGAGAGGCTGTGTGTGAGTTGTTATTTAAACAATAAGCAAACATTTGTTGGCAAAGAGCCCGAGATATTACCCATCCCTACACACTCTTCAACTTTTCTTATGCACACAATTTTACTCCTTATTTATGCAAATTTTGCTCATTTATTATGTAAGTACAGTATATGAAGAAAAGTCCTCTAAGACATAGATCCTGTGCTATCACTTGAATATTCGCACTAAAACCATAAATGTCATCGTTTTTCGCAACTATTCACTACCAAAAGATGGTTAATAATGTGCGAGTAAATGGTATTTGAAGCAACTCCGGGGTCAGGCACTACATTACAAAGACAATTATCTTACGCAACACAACATGGTTTGCATATTTTCTATGTTGTGGCAAACATTTGTCTCATTTACTCTGTGAGGCACCAGAAAATAGAAAAGTTGAATATTTTAAAAACTCATTTTCCAAACGTTTGTTACTCTCCTCATAACAAATTGGCTAAAGAGTGAGACCACCCACTCTACCCACTCTACCCGACCCTCGGCCTCACATACCAGACCAAAAAATAAGAGGTCCTATGAAGAGAGAGAGAGAGAGAGAGAGAGAGGCTGTGTGTGAGTTGTTATTTAAACAATAAGCAAACATTTGTTGGCAAAGAGCCCGAGATATTACCCATCCCTACACACTCTTCAACTTTTCTTATGCACACAGTTTTACTCCTTATTTATGCAAATTTTGCTCATTTATTATGTAAGTACAGTATATGAAGAAAAGTCCTCTAAGACAGAGATCCTGTGCTATTACTTGAATATTCGCACTAAAACCATAAATGTCATCGTTTTTCGCAACTATTCACTACCAAAAAATGGTTAATAATGTGCGAGTAAATGGTATTTGAAGCAACTCCGGGGTCAGGCACTACATTACAAAGACAATTATCTTACGCAACACAACATGGTTTGCATATTTTGTTGTGGCAAACATTTGTCTCATTTTCTCTGTGAGGCACCAGAAAAGAGAAAAGTTGAATATTTTAAAAACTCATTTTCCAAACGTTTGTTACTCTCCTCATAACAAATTGGCTAAAGAGTGAGACCACCCACTCTACCCACTCTACCCGACCCTCGGCCTCACATACCAGACCCCAGCCCTTGTCCCCCAATTCCTGTGTGCGATATATACTGTATTTTCTAAACTTGAGTTAAGGACTAACCGTATAGTGAAATATATGTTATTATTATTGTAAGCCTTAAGTATCGCACCGGCGGACGATATGTTGCAATGTTTGCCACAACTTCCTTATTATACAGTGCAGTGATTAATATGAGTCTGTATTTGCTTCTCATACGGCAATTGCTATCCAAATATGACTATATTTTATGCATACGTTTAAAACATAATTTTCTTTACATAAACATCTAACAAATCTCGGCTCAAAATTTTGCAATAAATAAATAGAAATTTGCTATAAATTGAGTGTTTATATACACATATATCAATATATGAATATCACTTCTATAGCCATCCCAATAGTGTTCGCACCCAACCCACTGTTGCGCTACATTTAGGTCATACATGTAATCCATTCGCCGATATATAAACTCCTTATTTCTATATTAAGACCAAAGATTCGGTTAAAGAATCCTTTCATGAATTATATAAACATTTGTTTAAAAGCCATCAAAAATATGCTGTGTTTTTGTTAAATTCCTTAAAAATGTTCATTCATTCCCAATGCTATTAATATACTTTAAAAATTCATTTATTTGTCTATTTATATAATTCAACCGGAATTCCTGATTATAAGTCTGAAATCTACTTAAAAATTCTCGACTAAACAAAAAAATAGAAACAAATTATTTTTGGTTCAAATTTCTCGATAGATATTGAGATCACAAACTTATGTCCAGAAGTGCACAACAAAACACACGTAAACATAATTCTGTTGAATAATAAATAAATATTTGTCAGTATATATAAGCGGTTTGTTTTGCACAGAATTAGGTGAAATTTCAAGGCACATACACTCATACAATAGTATATTGTATTATTATTATTGAAAATACATGTATTACTGTATATCTAATAAACAGCAACAGTTAAGGTTTACATAATTTATTATACGCTATGACTTTTTGATTAGATAAACGGCTATAAGACTTAGTGATACTTAAATATTTTTCAGATAATACACGATATTATTTATATTATACCAAAGTTTAGTCGTAAGAGAGAGACAGAAAAAAATTGGTGCGTTTTTAAGTGTAATTCTCTCCCTCTTTATAGTAAATGATAATATTTTTCTTTTAGTTCTCAATTTCTGTGAAAAATAAATCTAATATTTAGTGCTTTTCACTTCAAATAACATTCACATAACACATACGTCTGTATCCTTGACCTAATGGCCAGTAAATTAGCCATAAGTACCAGGAATTGGATATTCATTGCATTTTCATGCGATATGTTTTAACTGTATTTCATATATTATTTAAAACAAATGTATATTTTTATGTTTGCCTAAAAATAATCGTTTCGAAGATGTATTGAAAAAGTTATTATTATTCTTGATTTTTTTTCATTAATATTTATAACCATCGATGACACATAAAAATAACTGATTCTTTATATTAATCCCAAAAATCTACTTATTATGCAGAATAACGAGCCCTTAAGCCATTCGCCATACGCTTTAAGTCCGGCCTACCATTCAATTGATCCACAATTGACCAAACATTCACTTCTTGACGACAAGCGATCGATTCGAACGATTCATTTATTAGGAAAGTCATCGACATATCACCCATTCGTGATGGATATGACATACGTTACCGAAAGGATTATTGGTATGACTTTATCATCAATTATAAGTGTTATCACAAACTTTTTATGTGCAATAAATGGTGGAAAACATTATTCATAAAATTATACATTTCTACTCTCAATGTGGGATATATTCTACACGACTGGTGAACAGCCCTCACATTTCCCGACTCGGGAACGAGTGGCACATATCGGGCCAATTTGAAAGACGTGGTGCAGATGTTGCGCACCAAACACAAGAGCAAATACATGGTGTTTAATCTAAGCGAACGGCGCCACGATTTGAACAAGCTCAATCCAAATATAATGGAGTTCGGTTGGCACCACAATCTGGCCCCACCTCTGGAGCGTCTGTGCGCTATTTGCAAAGCCATCGACTCGTGGCTCACGTGTGACGGACAACACGTGGCGGTCATCCACTCGAAGGGCGACAACGGCCGGACCGGTGTTGTGATCGCGGCTTTTATGCACTACACAGATATCTGTGCCACCGCTGACCAGGCGCTCGACCGGTTTGCTATGAAACGATTTTACGATGATAAATTGGATCAATACATGCAACCATCACAGAAAAGGTATGTCACGTACAAAAACCAGGAGAGAGAGAGAGAGAGAGAGAGAGNGGATACAGACGTATGTGTTATGTGAATGTTATTTGAAGTGAAAAGCACTAAATATTAGATTTATTTTTCACAGAAATTGAGAACTAAAAGAAAAATATTATCATTTACTATAAAGAGGGAGAGAGTCTTAATGCCGTTTAAATGTTACAAATATTCTTGAATTTGATTCACAGATATATACAATACTTTTCTGGACTACTTTCTGGTGGAATCAAAATGAATAACAGCCCACTATTTCTTCACCACATTATCATTCATGGGATACCAAACTATGACCAAAGAGGCGGCTGTCGGCCATTCCTCAAGATATACCAAGGAATGCAAACCATACACAGGACTGGCATTTATTCTTCCGACAGTCGAACGAAACGGATATTTATTTTATTGAATCCGAGTCTTCAGATGAGAGGCGATATACTAATCAAGTGTTACCACAGAAGACAAACGCCGGGAAGGGATTCAATATTCCGGATACAATTCCATACCTGCACTCTAGAACACGACCGGCTTGTCTTCAATAAGGATGAGTTGGACGACGCTATGGCTGACCATCGGTTCCCGACCGAGGGTTTCGTTGAGTTCTTATTTAAAACTTCGGGTGACTTTCGACCGCAAAACGGATCACTTAGTGATGCCATTACTCCCGTCATCGATGAGGCCCTTCACGACTCAATTGTCAAATGGGATTCCTATGAGAACTTTGATTTGGCGCCCGAAGACAAACCCGACCCACTATTGGACGCGTTCGCCGCCGAACTCAACAATCCGTCCCACACTTACGGCCCAATCGATGGCAGCCTTTACGCCACTGTTGCCAAACCTCCGGTCAGTAAGAAATCTCCGGTCACTTTCTCGCTGCCGAGTAATGGCGGCTCCGCTGACAACGCCAGCGATGACGGCCCGCACACAGTCAGCATAGACTCCGGCATATCGTCCACCGTTTCGGGTAATCCTCATCATCACAATCCCGGACACGGAGGCCATACGAACGGCGGCGGTTCCAGTGGATACCCCTCTCCTATCAATGTTGTTGAGGTGGAAGTTCATCACCAGAACGGCGACGACAGACATCATAACAGGCCCTCCACTCAAGAGCAGCAGGATTTGGATGAGTTATTGAGCGGAATGCTGGAGCAGATACAGTCGTTTCCAGACCATCCGAGTGCCACCACTGGACGCAAAACCAGTTCAGTCACGAGTCAGGACTCGTCGCCCAGCGCTCATCAATACTCGTCGATATCACGTACGCCGACCGCCACTACTCCCAGCGTTAGGCAAAGCGATTATATGTCACCGAAAGCTCTGTTCATGAATGGCGGGAACCCAAGCGGTGGCCAAACCACTAGTCCAGACGTAATCCAAACCCGATTCCTGACGAAACCCATATCGCAAAGCAGTTCGGACGACAAGAAGCCGTATCGGACACCGCCGGGCAGTCAGCCCTTTTCGTACGGCGTGACCGCCAACTCGCCGGCCCTTCAACGCCGTCGAGTGTTCTCCGAATCGACCGCTTATGTGACCGAAAATTTAGTGCCAAAAGCGGTGGCCGACGACCGCGACATACGGCCAGACATTGACGACGTGTTCAGCGATTACGCCTCGTCTTCATATCAGGAGACGTACAGCGAAGACGGGACTCCTCTCACTTGGCTTCAGAGGCAACAAATGAAGCTTAAGAACAAACACGAGGGACAGGGTATGCGCGAACGGCACTGGAAAGAGCAGCGCCTGATGCAAGAGCTGAAGAGTGTGGCCAAACGGATCCCATCGCAAGACTCGTCATCTAGAGAGTCATCGCCACCCTATTCACAGCCCCTACACATCAACACTAATGGCAAGTCGTCGACCGCTTACAGGGCCAGCACTCCCACATCACCCCAAATCCCGGAGCGAACGTCCAGTAAAAATGTGTGGCAAACACCCGAACGTCCGCTTCAGCGCCAAAAGTCTGACAACTCGTACGACAGGGAGCGGCCGTTTGTGGCCGTCCAGAGGGCACACCAGACGGCCCAACACCATATGTCGGGCGATGACTCCGCGCGGCCAACACCGCAACAAATAGCCGCCTCGTCGTCGCTCTACGGAACTGTCTATCCTTATAGTCAACATCACGTCTATATGCCTAACGCCAGGGATGGCCTCCTTATGCAGACACAGGCTGTCGATGAAGTGGATTCTGTGCGACCCAAACACTCTACTCCTTCCTATAAAGTCAGTACTATTTCCACCAAAAAGTTATTTCTTCCTTCTCTTTGCCATTTGATTACAAGATGTGATCGTTTGACTGCATTTTTACAGAGCGCTACCGTTGAAGCACCGACTTCTTGGTCGCCGTCATTTGTAAGTAGTAGTAGTCCTAACTCTGACCGACCGGAGACCCCAGGATTCCCTATAATTCCGGGCACACCGTATGTCAACCAATCACTCAACAGAAGTCCACCACTATTTAGGTATGTATTCATTTTTCTAATCATTTTTGTAAATATAAAATGCAAATTCTGTTCATATAATTGTTTAATGTTTGAATGAACTAAACAACAGACAATTCTTGTACTAACGCCTAATAGCTATCAGAAAAGTCTAACATTTTCTACTCTTTCACTGCATCTACTATTTATTAAAAGGCATTCTCTGTGTCCTAATTATACATCACTTCAATGTAATCACAATCGTTGGTCTGACAGCCCTGTGTGCTGTAGGTGTGGGAGGTGTGGGTATGGGTACGCATATTCATTAATTGTTAACCTTTTCAGTTAAAACAATTTTAACGCTCATTTCATAACTTATTCTTCTCGTCGTTCGCGTGAATTAGTTATACATTAAGTTTTTCAATCAATTCTTTACTAATTTTTGTTTTATATGTGTTTTTTCATTTAGTTTTGTTAAATATAATATTTTTTGTGTTTTATAAAAATGTAAACGAATTACAGTTATATTTTTAATTTTAAAAATTATTTATTAGTTAATAACCGATAATAATATTCTTGTAAATCATTTACTGATAGGAAGGGAACTCAAAGCCCCCAATATATGAATGGACAAAACCAGAGCAGAGACTCTCAGCCCGAATCGCCCGCGGGTTCTGTATATTACGGTCAGTCCCAGAGGTCGAGCCTATTATCCCTCAACGAGTCGGAGGTCATAACACAGGCCCCGATATTCATTAGAGACACTTCCAGTTATTGGTATAAACCAAACATATCTCGCGAAGAAGGTATTTACCATCAGTTTATACTATTAATGACAATATCATTAAAGCAATCAATTGTGTTGTTTAGCTATAAATATACTGCGAGACAAACAGAGCGGCACTTTCATAGTACGGGACAGTCACTCATTTCCGGGTGCTTTTGGATTGGCGCTCAAAGTCGCTACACCGCCGCCTAATGTCCAAACGAAAACAGGTATGTTTTGCGGTGACCAACATATCTGTCTTTATGGTGGCGTCAACTCATCACTTGTTAATCACTTTCAGGTGACATATCCAGCGAATTAGTCCGTCATTTCCTCATTGAACCCACGCCTAAAGGGGTTAGACTTAAGGGCTGTCCCAATGAACCGACGTTTGGCAGTCTGTCTGCGCTCGTATATCAACACTCAGTTACACCGATGGCTCTCCCGTGCAAACTAATTATACCGGATTCGGATCCGTCCGGTGAGCCAACTGTGGACTCAATCATAAGCAGTTTGGGAACGGAATCGCCGGCCAATATCCTATCAGAAGGCGCCGCATGTAATGTACTGTATTTGGTTACTGTGGACATGGAATCGTTGACAGGACCTCAAGCACTGCGAAAAGCCATTAAAGAATTGATGGCAATGAGACCCCAACCCATGCCTACTGTTGTTCACTTCAAAGTGTCCAATAAAGGGGTCACTCTTACGGACAACAATCACAGGTTTGTTATTTTAGAGAGAATATCATTAAATGATACAAATATTAGAAATTATTGAAATTTTATGAGTTTTATAATTAACAAACTTTTTATAATTTTTACAACAGACTATTCTTCCGACGCCACTATCCGTTGATATCGATTAGTTTCTGTGGAATAGATCCCGATTGTAGGCAATGGAAGCATCAGTTCGAGGGAATCCCTGTGCCATCCGGTGAATGGTATGTTCAGACAATTCTGTGTTCATATATTGAGAATATTCTTTAATATTATCGAAAATATTCAACAGTATATGCTTTGGATTCGTTGCGCGTAAAACGGGCAGCAAAACTGACAACCAGTGCCACGTGTTCGCCGAGTTCGACGCCGACCAACCGGCCTCTGCTATCGTTAACTTTGTTAACAAAGTGATGGCAACCAATCCATCCCTACAACANCGAAAATATTCAACAGTATATGCTTTGGATTCGTTGCGCGTAAAACGGGCAGCAAAACTGACAACCAGTGCCACGTGTTCGCCGAGTTCGACGCCGACCAACCGGCCTCTGCTATCGTTAACTTTGTAAACAAAGTTATGGCAACCAATCCATCCCTACAACAGACCAGATCTAACTTATTGTAAACATAGAGACAAACACTATATATATAGAGATATGTATTGAGAACGAAATGAATGCACAGAATCTCTCGGAGGTATACCTCATGTGAACAAAACGGCCGAAACCGGAACCGCCCTTCGGAGTGCAGCTGTCGGAGTGTTATCGGGTGCTAAACAGCACCCAATGATCCATACGATTAATATATTGATATTATTTCTCTCTTTTTTTGTTATTCACTATATTTTGTGTATAAAAGAATTCATACAAACATAAAAGTGCCTAAATTTAAAACAAAAAATTACAAACTAATGTTGAAAAAAGTTTTTCTGAAAATGATTTCAAGAATCGTTATATAAATGTGAATGAAATGTGTTATTAAAATATATATAAAGTTAATATAAATATATATACATATAATTATTATAGAATATATCGCAAAATGCAATATAAAATTTATCATTTTATTTATCCATCCATTCGCTAATTAAAACAATTATATTCATTATATGACAACAATTTTATCATTTTTTGTGAACACCTTATCGTTTATTTCAATGACTACTTTTTGGCTAATTTTGTGCATTGATTATAATTATTGTTGATAACAGTAAATAACTTTTTTTGTTTTGTTTAACTAATAATTTTTTGTTTTTTACAATTTATAAACTAAACTATTTGTTTGATGTGTTGGAAGTTATTTACAACCAAAACCTTAACCCACTCTTTCCCAGCCCTTCACTCCTCCTATTTTCCCATATTTCTAGTCATTTACATAATTATATCAAAAATGTTTGTTATTTTAAAAACAATATTCATTATAAAGAATATTCTATAGGTTTTGATAAATAACTTATAATTTAATATAAAACTTAATGCAAATCTATACTGAAATAGACATTGTTTTTGGTGAAACACATTATTTTCTTATTTACAAAATAATTTTGCATAGAATTAAAATGCATTTTAAAAATCACTGTTAAATCAATTAAACGTAAGCCAATAGTTCCTTAATATAACTATAAGTTTATACAGAAAATAGATTTTACTTAACTATAAAATTAATTATATATTTAAATCAAATGTATTATAAATCAAACAATTCTTAAATGAATTTACAGAATATTGTGCCATAAGTTATAAAGTATAACAGTAAATATTGTTTTAAATATTCTCTCTCTCTCTCTCTCTCTCTCTCTCTC
>CAJPIZ010000265.1:0-28462 GCA_905368565.1 Medioppia subpectinata
CTTATAATAAACTCTCGTTTATCCCCTCACTGCTGCCATCTCGACTATCCTATAAATTAGCTGCTCTGCAACTCCGAGATTTATTTCGGGAGAATGTTCTTCGCGGGACTAATTTAAGAATGTGGACTGATGGTTAATGAATTGTTTGCAAATGTTGTGTCAATTAAACCAATTATTTCGCAAACAATTTGCAAACTCTATGGTTCTTCCCATACATGTGACACCTCTTGTTCAAGAGATATATGAAATTCAAACATTGAATAATCATGGTCACATTTAATATAACTCAATAAATATGTAATGTACAGTATATTTTATGTATGTAAGACATTAAGACATGAAGTACATCTAGAAGGTTGGGTTCTCCATGTCTGGATCCGTTAGAGTGACAATTGGTGTTTAAAATAAATGTTTACATTTGTTTTGGCGCTAAATACGAGTTTTATTTTTTGCAAAAAAGTTATTTAAAGGCATTTTTTATACAATTGTAGCAGAGGTTGGATCAGTTTCTGCGATCTTAGTATTTTTCTGCTGGGTATGTGAAGAAGTCGCCCAAAATCACGCATTCACTTATTGGGATATCCATTGTTTCCATTCTTTGGATCAGTTGACTCTTGATATGAGACCACAAATTCAATCGGAATACTCGCTGCCTATTGTCGAGTGTAAAGCCTATAAAGTGGATCAACTCATTGATGATATTTTCATTGTCATCGATGCTGAGCTGATCCACACTTGCAAACAGTTCCAGTATATGTCTTGTGATGTCACCATCGATATCAGCACCGATAGTAATGTGTTTCAATTTCGGCAGTTTTGACACCCAATCCATACACCGATAGAAACACTCAATACAATCGTCTCCGTGTTTACACTCCAACCGATAATACATGGAATCGACAGTCAATTGGCGGACATTCGGGAAGATTTGGGAAAAATTTAACCACCGATTCGGTGAACAGTTCATTGCCCGCAGCGATAGTGTCTTCAACGACACCATTGGTTGCATATATTTGGCCATCTCTTGAGTATCGAAACAGATTCTCGGGAAGTCCTCCATACTATTGTCACTACTTTCGGAGTTTATTAACGAACTGCAAGTGATGTCCAGTGTTTGCAATTTGTTTAGTTTTGCCATATTTTTGGCCAATTCTTTGGCGGAAATGTCAAACAAAACAAACTTCAAATACTGGAGTGCTTTGAGTCGATCGCAGATCATTGCTAACCATTGGTTCCAGAGATCAAAATCTGTGACATCTACTCGTCTATAGGACTGTTGAATGGATAGTTTCTTAATTTGTTGGAATTTAGTTGTGAACACATCCATTGCCTGACTGTCCGCTGACGTCACACCGATTTCTAAGGATTGGATGTTTGCCGACAAACAGTCGGTCAGTACTGATATTGTAACGGTTCGGTTACCCATTGATCGCCAGACGTTCACACTTTGAAGTGATGGCAAGTATTTGATAAGATATCTGAGAATTAACACACGTTTTTTATCATCACTTCCGATAGTAATGTGTTTGACTTTAGAGAGAAGTTGTGTCCATTCGGTGATAGTCTTGTCACTCGAGGCATAGATATCGATGTTATAGACTAAGAGCTCTTCGAGATGTGGCCACTGATTGACGATCAGTTCTAATGTCTTGAAACCGATGACAGTTGTGGACAGATATAACTTCTTCACGTCTCGGAATTGGCGGACAATTGACTCCATATTTGGGTTTTGGTTGTAATTTAATACCAAATTAATGCCTAATGAACTGATCGCTGGTGTGATATCAATGCGATTCCAGTCTTTGACTTCAAAGTTGGGTTTAAAACATCTTATCCTTGAGTTTGTCTTGAGATCATTGAACCCAACGCTCACTTCTCTCTTCTTCTTCAGCACTTGTTGTGAACAACGGCTGAACTGTTGTGACACTCGTTGTAATGAAAACAAGTCTTTGATATCCAATCGCTTGAATACAAGACCCAAAATGTCATCACACATGACATGTCTTCTTCTGGAACTCATTTCTTCGAATCTTTATTTTTATTTCAATTCTTTGATTACTTTTCAACAAATTTATTGATTTAAATATTTAGCTAATTTTAAAATTACACAAAATATATAAACTAATTGTTAAAAATCGCGCTAAAAATTAAATTAACAACGAAAATAACAGTAAAGCTGTTTGACTCAAAACTTATTATATTACATCAAAATGAATAAAACCCTAAATCACATGTTTTATTATTTTTGATAATTAACAGCTATCATACTATTTAATCAAAATCTACCAAATATTATGCATAAATATAATTTTATGTAAGTATTATTATATTAGAATGATTTTTAATTTTTTAAATTGTATTAGAAGTCAGAATCGGAGACACGATTTGTGCGATTAATGAATTGTTTGCAAGTATTGTATGAATTAAACGGAATATTTCGCGAACTATTCATTAGTTCTGTTAATATTGCTACACATGTGGCACCTCTTGTACAAGAGATTTATGAAATAAAAGGATTGAATTAATCATTATATTGATTATTATAATATAATTTTTACTGTCAATATTAAAATGGTTTATCAACATATTTATCAAGAATTTGTTTAATAAATGTTTGTTTAATTCTATAAGAATGGCTAATATTAATATCAAAATTAACACATACACTGTAATAGGAAATGCTGACTAATAATCCTTCACAAAAAAAAACTCCTGAATCTAATTCTGCAAAATGTGTGAAAGTTGCACATGCCTAAAACTAATCCTGCACTTGTGCTTGAATTTGTCATTTGCCCAGAGGTGCAGAAAATAATTTAGTCACAAAATCACATCTCAAAATCATACACAATGACACAATACAATTCATTACTTGAATAAAAAAACATATTTGACTATGTGTCATGTTTGGAAACAGTCATGCATGTTGAAATTAATAGTTTATCTATAAAGAGTACTATTAAGTGATAGAAATGTAACGTTGTCACCATAGCTCAGTTGGTAGAGCGTTGGGTACTAATTCTAAAGGCCCTGGGTTCGAAGCCGCCGTCTCGTCACTTTTTTGAAACTTTTTTTTCACATTTATTATCACTTATGTGTATTTATATTCACACATATACATGCATTTAAAATTAAGTATGAATTTGCAAATAGTAATCCTTCAGCTAGGCTTAATTATTGGTAGTCTCATAGGTCCTTTTTGGTGTGATTATTACTAGAAGCTGAATATGAGTGTATTGTATTTTAGTTCTATTTATAAAATGTTAAAATATAATTATAAATTAACTTCGGTGGTTTTGAATTTGCCATAAAACTATTCCAATTATACCTTGACCAATTGTACATAGTTCGTAATACTTATCTAATTTGATGCAATTGTTAATAATAGATGGAATTAATGATGTTGTTAATTAAATATTATTATTTTCTTATAAATAATAAAAGTTTTAATATTTTAAACAACATACAGTATGTCATTTTATAAAAGTATGTTCCTTCTATCTTTATTTTATATTGTTAAATAATTTTATTTGTGCAGATTATAACAGTAATGATTTAATTAATGGCAAATAAATGATTGAATGTTCATGGTTATTTTGTTGTTTTATTTTATTGTATGCGTAAAGGTATCGTAAAATGCATAATTTAAGATTTAGACGTCATAGTTTTGTACTGAAGTATAATCACATTTAAGTGCATTTTATGTAAGTTCTTAAAAAGTAATCTTTAGAAATGAACCAATTTTTATATCCTTTTAAAGTGATTAAAAATCTTATATTTATATAAATATATGATAAAGTGTTTGATGTGTTTGTGTTTATCTTTCAATTCGATTTCACAACATACAATATTTTAAAATATTTAGCATTTAATCTCTCACTCATTCTCTCATTTAATTTATTTTAAAATATACTTATGGTTAGCAAATATTTGACTATTTGAGAATTGATTGCTATTTTGATTAAACATGAGTAATATTTTCAAATACATTGTTGTGTAAAATTAGATTTAATTGTAAGGATATTAAGTAATATTAGCCTAAATTGTATTCAAAATAATTATTCAATTGGTTGAGTTTGTTTTCATTATTGTTTTTGGATTAATAGTTGTGCAAACTATTAGATTGTGTATTAATATTGGTATTAATTTTGTATTTGTTAAAAATGAATGATAAAACTTGCAGTGTTTGCGGTGATGTATGTCTGGGTATGTATAATAATTTATTTAGGAATTATTCTATTAATATTCATAATAAAAAATTATGATATAACCCGTACTTATAAAATAGGTACTAATTTTGGTGCCCTAACGTGTGACTCGTGTAGATCATTTTTTCGTAGAAATGCAACACGAATTGAGGTAAATTATATAATTGTCTATTAAATGATGGTTAATACATTTGTTTGGTCAGCAACTCATCTGCTATTTTGATGATAATTGTGTGATAACTCGTTTGACCCGAAAATTCTGCAAAAAGTGTAGAATTGCCAAATGTTTTGCCATCGGAATGAAAAATGTGAGCTATTTTTATTGAAATTTAAGTTTTGTTCAAAATATTAATAATCATTATATTATTTAATTAGCCAATGATTGTTAAGAAATGCCGCACAAACTTAAATGATTCACAACACATGGATAGAGATCAGAGTCTATTGGATATGACTACTAAAAGTTTCATTGATTTAAATATGATTTGCAAAAGTGATATAAATAGCAAAATACCGTCACTTATCCGGGCATTAATATTCAATTTCAATGAGTTAGAGATTAATAAATTTAAGGAGTTATTCAATTCAGTGGCTATTGTTAGAGACCCGACAGTTATGACCACAGCGTATGAGACAAAGAGTGTGTCGGATGTGATCCAGTTATTGCAAAACAGGGCTGATCTCAAGTTTACACGAATGGTTAAAATGTCGGCAAATATTAGTGGATTCAATGAGTTGTGCGAAGACGACAAGATTGTGCTCTTGAAGGATGGCTTTCCTCATCTCTGGCTTTTGTTAAATATCACAGAATTTGTCTTTAATGGCATGTTCTTCAGGATTCCCATTGTATGCCATTGTTATACTTATGTTAGATCATAAAATGACCGATGTTGGTATAAAATATTAAAGTTAATGATATTTATATACTATGAAACAATTACGATTTTAACACAATTATGAATTACCGTAAAATATCGTTTGACAACAAAATTGCTAAAAATATAATATTTTTTAAAAATTAATTATTAGAACGAAGAGAAGGCAACTATAATACAAATGAATGTTTTGATGACATGGAGTAAAACAGTGGTTCAAATCCATAAGAAATTCTTGTGTAATATGAAAGATGAATACAATAATGACATTAATTTAATAGATTTGGTATTATTACTTTTATCTATAATATTATTGTTAAGTAAAACAATTTATTATTTTTGATAGTTAACAGCTATCGTACTATTTAATCCAAATCTACCAAATCTTACGCATAGACATAATGTTATGTAAGTATTATTATATTAGAATAATTTTAAATTTTTATATTGTGTTATAGACTTCAACAGAAGACATACATGTATTTACTTCAACGCTATTTAGAGATTAAACACAACTCAAAGTCAGAATCGGAGACACATTTCGGGCGTTTAATGAATTGTTTGCAAGTGTTTAAAGAATTAAATGAAATATTCCGTCAACTATTTGTAAACTCTATTCTCCCCAAACATGTGACACCTCTTGTTCAAGAAATCTACGAAATAAAGCAGTGAAATGATCATGCACATATTTACTATTATATAAATGTTCTTTGAATAAAATACCATGATATAGGTTTACACGTACATTGTGTTACATATTAAATTATTAGTATACAATATATTAGTACAATTTTACCATATATGCTAATTATAAAAACCTTAACTTATTATCTTTATGCAAATTTAATATTATGTAAATTTCCCTATCTATTTCCTTATGTAAATTGAATCTAATGATGCAAACGCCTCTCTCTCTCTCTATCTCTCTCTCTCTCTTTCATTGTGTTTCTTTCTGTTTAAGTAACTATTTATTGATTAAAAGAAAATACATAGTAGATTAAAATATAATATAAAAACATAGATTGTTATTTTAGTAAACACTTGTTTTTACCAAACATTTATTATAAATTATAACTTATCTAAAATAATATTAAATCACATGTTTTGTGAATTGAACATAAGCTTTAATAAAATTATCAATAAATTATATTAATGATTAAGCTGTGTGTTTAAAATATATACCGTACATTTTGAATTAATTAAATACTGTATGTTCTAGAAGTTTTATTTATTTTAAAGTTAAGGTTTATTAATAATTTGTAAAATAGTTTTAAAATAAATCTTAATAGATAATTTTAATTAATTAATTTTAATAATCATTATATTTGTGCTTAAAAATCATGCAATTAAAATAGTAACTGAAAATTTATAGGAAAAATTGTTTGTTGTAATAATAATTTCAAATACAGTTGTTTTGTGTATGAAATATATTATAATAAATTATATGTTTGTAATAATGAACAATAAAATATGTAGCGTTTGCGGCGATCGAGCCGTCGGTATGTATTGTAATATTGATATTTAATTTATTAGTAATAAATAACATGTATGTAAGGTAAGTAAGTAATAAATAACATGTACACCTTTATAAACATAGGCTATAACTTTGATGCCCTAACGTGCGAGTCATGTCGGTCATTCTTTCGTAGGAATTATACACGTATTGAGGTATATAATTGCCAATTAAATTATGATTAATATAATATTTTTGGTCAGGATTTTGAGTGTTTTTTTGGTGACAATTGTGTGATAAATCGTTTGACACGAAAATTCTGTAAGAGATGTAGACTTAATCGATGTTTTGCCGTTGGTATGAAAAATGTAAGACAATTTGATACATTTTACTTTATTATTACAATTAATGGTTAATTTGGGATTTTCATAGAAAACAATTGTTGCTAAAAGTGGTCGACTCTTATCATTGAAACAATCAAAGGATATTGATTTCAATGAAGATTTATTATATAAATCGTCAAATGCTTTGATTCCGAGTAAAAGAAATGATAATAAAATTCCATCCGTTTTCAGGGGATTTATATTTAACTTAAATGACAACGAGATTAAAGTTTTAAAGGAGTTGTTTAGTTCAGTGGCTGTGGTTAGAGACCCGCCGATTAAAACCATAGCCTATGAGACGGTCTGTGTTTCGGACGCGATTCAAGTGTTGCAAAACGGAGCGGATCTTAACTTTCCCAGAATTGTCAAAATGTCGGCTAATATTAATGGATTCAAAGAGTTGTGCGAAGACGACAAGATTGCGCTCCTGAAGACGGCCTGTCCTCAGCTCATGCTTTTGCAGAGTATATTTCATTTCGACTTTGAGGGCCAGTTCTGGACACTTCCAATTGTATGCTATCATTATTATACTTAAAGTATACTAACATTTTGTGATATTTTTGTGAGAACCTGATAAATAAACTTAAAAATAGATTTACCATAATTTATGAATTCATTGTTAAAAAAATTATATCTTTGTTTCAATGTTTAGGGGGAAGAGAAGGCAACGTTATTGCGAACCAGTGTTTTAATGAAATGGAGTGAATTAATGGTAGAAATTCACATGAAATTCCTGTATTGGTTAAGAGATGAATACAATAATGACATGAATTTAATTGATTTGGTATTCCTTTAAATCTGTGTAATTAAATAGAAATATCTAATAACTTATTTAATTAATTATTGCAGTTAATAGCGGTTGTATTATTTAATCCCAATCTACCGAATCTCGTTCATAGAGATAATATAATGTATGCGTTTTATTATAAATTAAATGAACGTTTTAAAAATTCAATTTAATTAATTAATTAATTAATAGATTACAACAGAAGACATACATGTATTTACTTCAACGGTATTTAGAGATTAAACACAACTCAAAGACAGAATCGGAGACACGATTTGTGCGATTAATGAATTGTTTGCAAGTATTGTATGAATTAAGCGGAATATTTCGCAAACTATTCATTAGTTCTGTTAATATTGCTATACATGTGGCACCTCTTGTACAAGAGATTTATGAAATAAAAGGATTGAATTAATTGTATTGATTATTATTATATAATTTTTACTGTCAATGAAAATGCTTCATCAATATATTTATTAAGAATTTATTTAATAAATTTTTGTTTAAGTCTATAAGAATGGCTAATATTAATATCAAAATTAACACATAGGTCTATTTTAGTTCTATTTATAAAATGTTAAAATATAATTATAAATTAACTTGGGTGGTTTTGAATTTGCCATAAAACTACTCCAATTATACCTTGACCAATTGTACATAGTTCGTAATACTTATCTAATTTTATGCAATTGTTAATAATAGATGGAATTAATGATGTCGTTAATTAAATATTATTATTTTCTTATCAATAATAAAAGTTTTAATATTTTAAACAACATGTGTCATTTTATAAAAGTATGTTCCTGCTATCTTTATTTTATATTGTTAAATACTTTTATTTGTGCAGATTATAACAATAAGGATTTAATTAATGGCAAATAAATGATTAAATGTTCATGGTTACTTTGTTGTGTTATTTTATTGTATGTATAAAGGTATTGTAAAATACTGTATATAATTTAAGATATAGACGTCATAGTCTTGTACTGAAGTATAATCACATTTAAGTGCATTTTATGCAAGTCCTTAAAAAGTAATCTTTACAAATGAACCAATTTTTATATTCTTTAAGTAGTGATTAAAAATCTTATATGTGATAAAGTGTTTGATGTGTTTATTTTCAGGTTTATTATCAAATATACATTTATTCAACAATTGATTGTTATTTTAGTTAACACTTGTTTCCACTGAAGGAAAAAAACACTTTTATTGATTATTCGTAAATTATTTTGTTTCAAACATATTGTTGACATTTAAATGAAAATAGTTATCCTTCAGAAAATATGAATTAATTATTTATAATGATTTTAAATATGTTTAAAATATGTGCCTATATTTTCATGATTTAAGATTAACTTAAAATCAAACTTTTATTATAATAAAAGTAGGATTTTATTTTTAAAATCGAATTTAATTTAATTTAATATCTTTAAAATAATAATAATAATAAAGACTTTTTGTGATAATGATTGTGAAGACAATTGTATTTTACGTTAAATAAATTATAATAATGTATAAATTTCTAATAATGAATGATATGTATTGCAGTGTTTGCGGTGATCGGGCAGTCGGTATGTATAGTAATTTAATTGCCAATTAATTTATTAATAATTGAATACCCGGACGTATAAATCTAGGCTATAACTTTGATGTTCCAACTTGTGAGCCTTGTCGCTCATTTTTCCGCCGCAATGCCCCATATGTTGAGGTATATAATTGTTTATGAAATGATGATTAGTTTACTAACAATACGTTTTCTACAGCAATATGTGTGCGTTTTTGGCAACAATTGTAATATAAGTCGTTTGACCCGAAAATTCTGCAAAAAGTGCAGAATTGATAAGTGTTTTACCGTCGGTATGAAAATTGTACGAAACTTTTGTTAATATTTTTTTCAATTTACAATATTTATAATATTTTTGGTACTCATTAGAAAACTGATCCCAAGAGTGATGAATTATCACGTGATGGACAGCTTAATAATGTGGACAAAGAGCGTAATAGTTTGATGGCTGTCGAGAACATCGATAACAAAATACCATCGGTTATCAAAGGCTTTATATTCAACTTCAATGAGTTAGAAATGAAACGATTCAAAGAGTTGTTTAATTCAGTGACAGTCGTTAGAGACCAGACAATTAGGGCCATAGCTTTTGAGACGGNGTTAGAAATGAAACGATTCAAAGAGTTGTTTAATTCAGTGACAGTCGTTAGAGACCAGACAATTAGGGCCATAGCTTTTGAGACGGAGAGTGTGTCGGAAGCGCTTCAGATGATGCAGAATAGGATTCATTTCAAGTTTACACAAATGGTTAAAATGTCGTCAAATATTAATGGATTCAAACAGTTGTGCGAAGACGACAAGATTGCGCTCCTGAAGGCCGCCTGTCCTCAACTCATGTTTTTGCTAAATATCACTGATTTTGCCTTCGATGGCATGTTCTTCAGGATTCCCATTGTATGCTATTATTGTATTTAAAGTGATTTTTCAAAATATTTAATTTGAATACTATTTGTTAGGACGAAGAAAAGGCAACTATAATACGATTAAGTCTTATGACGACATGGAGTAAAATTGTGGGCGAAATACACGAGAAATTTTTGTTTAGTTTGAGAGATGAATACAATAATGACATTAATTTAATTGATTTGGTATTTATTTTTTTTATTACAATATACATTTATAAATGTAACTAAATTATGAATTGTTTAATTAAATCCTACAGTTAACAGCGATTGTACTATTTAATCCAGATGTACCAAATCTGATTCATAAACAAAGTGTAATGTGAGTACAATTAGATTAAAATTCTATTTAATTTTGTTATAATTAATTAATTAATTAATAGACTCCAACAGAAAACATACATGTATTTACTTCAACGCTATTTAGAGATTACACACAACTCGAAGTCAGAATCGGAGACACGTTTCGGGAGTTTTATGAATTGTCTGCAAGTGTTACGTGACTTAAGCCGAGTATTTCGCGAACATCTGGCAAATACTCAAACACTTCCCACACGTATCGCACCTCTTGTCCAAGAGATATGTGAAATAAAAGCAATGAATTGATCATTGATCATTTATATTTATTTATGAATATTCTGTATATCATACATAAACATGTTAATTATAAAATATAACCAATTTATAATATATATTCTACATTACGCTCTCTGCAGTTTAAATGAAACAAAACGAGATTATTATTAACAGGTATTATTATTATTATAATAAAAGGACAATTTCTATCAAGCGCATTTACTGCACACTTCACTTATTTCATCAATAATATAAATTATATTAGCCTAATGTTGAACATATTTGATAAAAATTATAACTTTGTAAATAATAAATTGTAAATATTCTGTTTCACATACAAAAGGTTACCATTTTTCCTAATATCTAAAGAATATTAATTATAAGAAGAATAATATCTAATATCTTAAGTGTAGTAATAATTGATGAATTAATTGTGTTTTAGATAAATATGTTTCCACTCATACGAACTCGACTTGAAGTCAGAATCGGAGACATGAATCGGGAGTTTTATGAATTGTTTGCAAATGTTATATCAAACAAAATAATTATATCGCAAATAATTAGCAAAATTTATGATTCTTACTACATTGTTGTATACAAAACACTCTTACAAGTGGTGTTTGATATAAAATTATAGAGACATATAATTATTAAACCTCTTGATAGGAAACCCCTCCGAAAGCAATAACTTTTAATTGAAAACATTAGGAAATAATAAATTATAATGAAATACAATTAGAAGGCATTACGAGGTCTGATATGTTTTCACTTACAATATCTTTCTGTCTCTTATTTGTATAAAAATTAATTATCTATAAATAGAGTACATTAATTACCTGTACTTATATACGACCGTTATCTATTATATACAGTACATTATTTTTACTCGTATATATACAGTGTTTATATATGACCGTTAAAAACTTAATATAAATTCGCTCTCTCTCTCTCTCTCTCTCTCTCTCTCTCTCTCTTAATCACTCAAGAATTGCTTCAACAACATTGTAAATATGTAATTCTTAGAAATTGCTTTTGTATTTTTATTTTTTTAATCAGAGTTTAATAATTATTGTAAGCATTTTTATAAATAATATTGTTTTTAATTGTAATTTATTAATTATAAATATATCAGAATTTTATGCATGATAAATTATAACATCATTTATTAATTAAGAATAAACATTGCATAAAATTGTTTGTAAATTGTAATAATGAATGAAAAGATTTGTTGCATTTGTGGAGATTTCAGTGTTGGTATGTTTGTGTTTTCATTTGGTTGACATTCAATTAATTAATTATAAAATATGATTAGGCTATAACTTCGGTGCCCTAACGTGTGAGTCCTGTCGGTCATTCTTTCGCCGCAATTCCACACGTCTTGAGGTATATAAATGTCTATTAAATGGTTTATTATGAATATGTTTTGTTAGGAATTTGAGTGCTTTTTTGGTGACAATTGTGCCATAAATTGTTTGACGAGAAAATTCTGCAAAAAGTGTAGACTTGAGAAGTGTTTTACCGTCGGAATGAAAAATGTAAGGCTTTTTTCAATTTCTTTACATTAATTATGATTTTATTGTTAATTAATTAGAAAACATCGGTTCACAAAAGGATTAAACGATTATCTGATAAACAACCAAATGATTTGGATATAACTCACAGACAATTAGTTATGAATATTGACGCCTCAAATGTTATGAATGAGAGCAACAAAATGTCACACAATATACCGTCGGTTATCAAACAGTTTATATTCAACTTCAATGAGTTAGAGATTAATAGACTTAAGGAGTTATTTAGTTCAGTGGCCACTGTTAGACACCAGAGGGTTAGGACAGTAGTGTATGAGACAGAGTGTGTTTCGGATGCACTCCATGTGTTGCATAATAGGTCTGACCGTAAGTTTCCGCAAATGATTAAAATGTCGGAAAGGATTAATGGATTCAATGAGTTGTGCGAAAACGACAAGTCAGTGCTCTTTAAGGCCGCCTGTCCTCAGCTCATGCTTTTGGAGAGTATTATACTTTTCGACTTCGAGGGCCAGTTCTGGACGATTCCTATTGTATGCCATTATTATATAAAAATTTTATTTTAAAATTAATTGACCATAGTCAAAGACATTTATTTAACACATATTGATTGCATATTTGATAGAATGATGAAAAGGCATCAATTTTAAGGCTAAGCGTTTGGATGGGTTGGAGTGATATTGTGGTCGAAATGCAAAAGAAATTTATGTTTAGTTTGAGAGATGAATACAATTGTGATTTAAATATTATTGATTTGGTATAATTTTATTCAATTACTATTTTGTTAAATAATCCTAAATTATTTATTAAATACTATACTGTAGTTAATAGCGATTGTATTATTTAACCCTGAAGTACCAAATCTGGTTTCTAAATACAGTGTAATGTGAGAATAATTTTTAGAAAAATTGTATTAATATTTAATATTGATATTAATTATTTATTGTTTAATAGACTCCAACAAAATGCATACATGTATTTAATTCAACGGTATTTAGAAATTAAATACAATTCAAAGTCAGAATCGGAGACACGTTTTGTGCGATTAATGAATAGTTTGCAAGTCTTGTATGAATGCAATCAATTATTTCGCAAACAATTTGCAAACTCTATTACAAAGGATATTCTTCCCATACGTGTATCACCTCTTGTACAAGAGGTCTACGAAATAAATATTTTAAATGATCATGATTATATATAATATAATTGTATAATTATCTAATTATAATAAATATGATTAAATTTTTAACCACTATTCTGATATAAATAATGTGGTTTATAGGACCCGATTTATATGTTTGAGAATATAATGAAAGGAACATTTGTTTGTTATAAAACCCTTTAATTAATAAAATGCCTAAAATTAAAGATTCTTAAAAATTTAATGATTTTCTATTAGATTTTCATTCAAACCGAACATAAAATCGGGTTTAATTATTAGTTCCTTTGCAAACACTAGTCTCGCATTTTATGAAAATTACAACAATTAAAATATTTTTATCACCTTTTATTCCGCCGTTTAATGATTACTGAAATAATTTATATCAACAATATTTTCATAAATATCGAGTCTTTTTGTGGAAATAAAAATTTCACGCGTTTTATAACAATAATATAAATTTAAAATATTTTAAAACAATTCTAACCGTTAATTCAATTAAGGATTTTTAATACAATTCATAAATTTAGACATTTTTTGAAAAGTATTCAAAGAATATGAAGAAGTTTTAAAGAAATTAAAGGCAAAGATATGAATGAAATGAATGGCCAGAGAAGTGATGTCATGAATGATGACATTCTGGGCCTTATATTCAAGTATTTAGATATCAAAGACTTGTTTGGTTTGCAACGAGTGTCACAACAATTCAGGGATTGTTCACAAGAAGTACTGCTGGAGAAGAAAGACGTGAGCATTGGATTCAATGATATGAACCCGAGTTCTCCGTTCATACAGAGCTTTGAAGCCAGAGATTGGAAGCGCATTGATATCACACAAGCGATCTCTTTGGTGGGCAATGATATGGTATTAGATCACAACCGACACCAAAACATAGAGCCTATTGTCCATCAATTCCGTGGCGTAAAGAAGTTATATCTGTCCAGAATTGTAATCAGTTTCAAGACATTAGAGCTGATCGTCAAACAGTGGCCACAACTGCAGAGCCTTAACATTGCGGACATCGATATCTATCGCTCAAGTGATCAGACAATCGCCGAATGGATAGAACTTCTGTTAAAAGTCAAACACATATCCATCGGAAATGTGAAACGAAATTGTGTGCCATTTTTCATGGATATTATCGCACACTTGCCGTCACTTCAAAGTATAAATGCTTATCGTATGTGTGAGTCATACCCTTTCAGTCTATCAGTACTGATTGATTGTTTGCCGGCAAACATCCAATGCCTACACATCGGTGTGACTCCAGCGGACAGTCAGGCGATGGATGTGATCACAAGTAAATGCACACAATTGAAGAAACTATACATTTATGAGTGTTTCGCGCCTTCAACTCACGCCTTAGAGATTCATCTCTGGAAACAGTGGTTCGCAATGATTTGCGATCGACTCAAAGCACTTCAGTATTTAAGAACAAATTTGGTCGACATTTCTGCCAAAGAATTTGCCGAAAGTGTGACAAAACTAAAGGATTTACAATCACTACACATCGGATCCAGCGATTGGCGCACTTACGGGAAAACCCATTGGATGTGTTTTGACACCCAATCGATGGCCAAATATATGCCGCCAATGGTGTCGTTGAAGACACTATCGCTGCAGCGACTCAAGTGTTCACCGAATCGGTGGATAAATTTAGCCCAAATCTTCCCGAATGTCCGCCAATTGACTGTCGATTTCATGTGTTATCGGTCGGAGTGTAAACACGGAGACGATTGCGATGAGTGTTTCTATCGGTGTATGGATTTGGTATCAAAACTGCCGAATTTAAAACACATTATGTTTCGAAATATCTTTAATTATCGCATCACAAGACATGTATTGGCACTGTTTGCAGACGTGGATCAGCTGTATATTGATTCAAAAAGCAAATATTTCATCGAAGAGCTGATCCATTTCATCACGTTTTCACTCGACAATAGGCAGCGAGTATTGCGATTGGATTTGTTGCCAATCGTGAAGAGACAACTGATCCAAAGAATGGACGACTTGGACCTCTCAATGAATGGACATGTGATTGTGGGCCATATCAATACTCTTCGATATCGATTATTGTTGTAATTGTTTGATTGATTTATGTTTCAAAACGACAGTCCATTTCAATCACAATTCAAACTCAGTTTATTGTAAATAAAATAAATTTTGCAATCAATTAATATATATTCTTTAATTAAGAAAATAAGTAATGAATGTAATGATAAAATCAATACAACTTAAATTATTTAATACTTAATATTGTAAATTACTATAGTTAACAGCGATTGTATTATTTAACTCTGAAGTATCAAATCTGATTTCTAAAAACAGTGAGAATAATTTTTAGAAAAATTATATTAATATTTAATTTTGGTATTAATTATTTATTGTTTAATAGACTCCAACAGAAGACATACATGTATTTAATTCAACGGTATTTAGAAATTAAATACAACTCAAAGTCAGAATCGGAGATACGTTTTGTGCGATTAATGAATAGTTTGCAAGTATTGAATGAATTCAATCAATTATTTCGCAAACAATTTGCAAACTCGATTACAAAGGATATTCTTCCCATACGTGTATCACCTCTTGTACAAGAGGTCTACGAAATAAATATTTTAAATGATCATGATTATATATAATATAATTGTATAATTATCTAATTATAATAAATATAATTACATTTTTAATAATTTTTATTTATATCTTTAAAAATACTAAACATACCAATACTGTAGTCTTATATTTATTATACAGAATATAGCAATAATTGTTATACAGCACAAGTAAGTTATTTATACTATACTGTATTATTTAATAGATTTGTAATAATATACAAACACACACCTGTACTTATAAACATAGTGTATTACAGGTAATATAAATGCCATAGTTCTCTCTCTCTCTCTCAGCTCATGATTTTGCTGAGTGTTATACTATTCGACTTCGAGGGCCAGTTCTGGACGATTCCCATTATCTCTCTCTCTCTCTCTCTCTCTCAATTGATTATTCAATTAATCAATGAATTGATCAAAAATTATATTTATTATTACTAAATATAGCATGTGCAATTTCATGGTCATTTCTAGTGGTGGTTTCTATTGATTGAAGACAATTATTAGTAATTCAAATTAATATTATTTTAATTGTCTTGTAAAGGAAAATATTTTTTAGTTACAGTAGTATAAAATTAAATGGTGAATGCGCTAAAGTATATGCTCATTCACATAAATACTACTGTACTTTAATGTAAAATTGTACCAAGAGAGTTATAAACTAATAATTATCTCACTAGTAATTTAGAATAATGAAAAATAAGGTTTGTCGCGTTTGTGGTGATCGGGCCATTGGTATGTACAGTATATTAATATAGGTTATATATAATTTATTATTAATTAAATATACTACCATTAATAGGCTATAACTTTGATGCCCTAACGTGTGAGTCGTGTCGATCATTCTTCCGCCGCAATTGCAGTCGGGTTGAGGTTTGTATACTTGTTTATAAATTGATGTTTAGTTTAATAACATTAAGTTTGTTTAGGAAATTGAATGTTATTTCGACAAAAATTGTGAGATAAACCGTTTGACCCGAAGATTCTGCAAAAGGTGTCGACTTAACAAATGTTTTGCCATCGGTATGAAAAATGTGAGTGAATTTATTGTTATTATTTTTTACAATATACAGTATATTATTAACTTAATTATAAACTTAATAAAATTAACTCGTTGTTAATAAATTAGTTGGTATCTGATTCTGCAATTGTACACAAAAGGCACAGACGATTATGTGGTGATGAATCTCAAAGTCTATTAGATTTTGAAACAATATCTTCAAATATTTTGGATGAGATTAACGAAATTGGGCGCAAAATACCGTCAGTTATCAAAGGGTTTATATTTAATTTCAATGAATTAGAGATTAACAGATGTAAGGAGTTATTCAGTTCAGTGGCTGTCATTAAAGACCCCACTGTTAGGGCCGTAGCCTATGAAGTAAAGTGTGTTTCGGATGCGATTCAGTTGTTACACAATCGGACAAATCAAAAGTTTTTACGAATGGTTAAAATGTGTTCAAAAATTAATGGATTCTTACTCAACACGCTTCTGCTGTTCTAACGTGAGGACTTCTGCCGGACAGGAGTCGAGTACTAAAACGACTCACAATATGATAAGCTGAAGCTCCCGGTCAAGACCTGCTAAGGGTAACATACAGTAAATATAAAGTTATTTTCACATATTTTCTAATTATAAATTTTCAAATACTAAGCATAAAATTTATAAATCATTAAACTTTAACATAAATTATGAACTAATTATTAACACAAATATTTTTGATCACAAATTGTTAGGACGAAGAGAACCGTTGCTATAATGGCTACTCACAAGAGTTCTGCACCTCACTTTATCACCAGCTTTATGTTTTCTTTAAATACAAAATATATTCTTCACTTATGTTAACACTATATTTATAGTAACTAAACCATATTATACTATAATTTATATGTTATTATGCAAATTAATTTTAAATTATTTGACTTATGTTATAGTTAATGGGAATTGTTTTGTTTAATCCACATCAATCAAATCTGGTTCATAAACAAAGTGTAATGTAAGTATAATTAAATTGTATGTTTATTTTTTAATTTATTAATTGTCTTATAGACTACAACAGCAGACATACATGTATTTACTTCAACGCTATTTAGAGATTAAACACAATTCAAAGTCAGAATCGGAGACACATTTCAGAAGTTTAATGAATTGTTTGCAAATAATGTATGAATTAAATGATTTACATCGCAAACAATACGTCAAATCTATGGTTCTTACCGTACGAGTGGCACCACTGGTACAAGAGATATATGAAATTACAGAATAAAACTAATCATACTTTTAATACTTATAAATTATAAGTTATAATTATTTGTATAATTTGTGTAAACTATTGTAATCATGATATACTGTTCGATATTTGTTATCTAAAATGAGCACTTTTTATTATTTATAAATTATTGGCTGTTTTTGGTAAACACTTGTTTCATTTAAACGAAACACTTATTATTGATTATTAATTATATTGTCATAAATGTAATGTTGTGTAAAGATATGTTCAAATATAAAAACATTAATTAATTAATTATAGTAATGTTAAATGGGATATACAGTACAGTATAGCAAATATACTTAAAATATATGAAACTTGTGTAAATTAAAAATAAAAGTTTAAATATTATAAGCCTTTTGAGTTAACTTTTAATATTTGTTGCGATAATAGTCGGGAAGTTTGGATGTGTATTAATAAATTATGAATGTTAAATGTTTGAACAAAATGATCTGTATTGTTTGTGGCGATCGGGCCATTAGTACGTACATTAATTTAGTTTATGGCATAGACTAAATAAAGTATTTAATTAATTAATAATTACCCTGACAAATAAATAGGTAGTAACTTTGGTATCATAACGTGTGAGTCGTGTAGGTCATTTTTCCGTCGCAATGAAAATCGAGTTGAGGTTTAAATTTGTAAATGAAATAATTGTTAATTTATAACTAATATATTTGTTTAGGAATTTGACTGTTTTTATGGTAACAATTGTGAAATAACTCGTTTTACCAGAAAATGTTGCAAAAAATGTAGAATTCAAAAATGTTTGGCCATCGGTATGAAAAATGTGCGAAAATATAACATTTTAATTATTTTTTCGGTCACAATATTGATAATTAATTTGTTATACATTGTATTATTAGAGGACAAGTGTTTGCAAAAAATCTAAACTAATTTCCACTAAAGATTCAATGAATTTCGATGAGACCAACAAAACTAATGCAATTATACCGTCACTTATTAGAGGATTAATATTCAACTTCAATGAGTTAGAGATTAACAGATTTAAAGAGTTATTCAATTCAGTGGCTGTCGTTAGGAACCCGAGTGTGAGATCCATAGCGTATGAGACGGTGAATGTTAGGGAAGCGCTCGAGTTGTTGCTCAACGGAGCGGATGTCATGTTTTCACGAATGGTTAAAATGTCGCTAAAAATTAGTGGATTCAATGATTTGTGCGAAGACGACAAGATTGTCCTTTTAAAGGCCGCCTGTCCTCAGCTCACGATTTTACAGAGTATTATAATTTTTAATTTCAACGGCGAGTTCTGGACTATTCCTATCGTATGTCTTATTATTATTATTAAAATTTGTGCTAAATTTAAATAATAATTATGATTAAAGATGCTGTAAAAACTGGTTATTAAAATGAATATATTTATTATATTTAATAAATTATAGATATTTGTTGACAAAAGTTATATTAATTTGATTACATTTTTAGGACGAAGAGAAGGCAACTCTAATACAAATGAATGCTATAACGGGTTGGAGTGAAACAGTGGTTCAAATTCATAAGAAATTTCTCTATTGTTTGAGAGATGAATACAATAATGACATGAATTTAATTTATTTGGTATTTAACATTACAAATAATTTTTCAGTTATATTTATCAGTATTTTATTTAATTAATATAAATTATTTAATTACATTTTATAGTTAACAGCAATTATACTATTTGATCCAGATCAATTAAATTTTGTTCACAAACACAGCGTTATGTAAGCATTATTAATAGTTGTTAATTAATAATAATATTTAAATTGATTACAATTTATTGTTTAAGTTTTCAACGGAAGACATACATGTATTTACTTCAACGCTATTTAGAGATTAAATACAATTCAAAGTCAGAATCGGAGACACGTTTCGGGCGTTTAATGAATTGTTTGCAAGTATTGTATGAATTAAACCAATTATATCGCAAACTATTCGCAAATTCAATGAGTCTTCCCTTGCGTTTGGAACCGCTTGTAAAAGAGATTTTCGATATAAAAGCATTGAATTGATCATGGTTATTATTACCGCATTATGATTAAAATATAACTTTAATTTAATTATTTTTTAAATGAGAAAGTTTTACAAAACAAATAATTAGTCAAAATTATAAGAATACAATAATTACTTTAGTTAAAAAATTAATTTATATTTTAAATTATAATCGAGATAAAAATGCATTAGAATTACATGAAATTAAAAATCAAACAAACATTAAGATAAGTGATAATCAGTCGCTCGGGAGGAATAAAAAACATTAATTTGTGACAACACTTCAATCTGTGGCCAAACGGGAGAATAATCGAGAATAGGGTCGGAAATTGGGATTGTTTTGGTGCCGGCGTTTGTGTTTATTGAGATCGCCTGAATGGACGGCCCTATACTCACACTCGTCACACCCGAATGGCCTCACATTGTTGTGGCGATTCACGTGATCAGTCATATCTTTCCGATCGCTGGTCGTATGCCCGCAGTCCGGGCGCTCACACGCGTACCGTTTTGCTGGCTTACGGCCGGCCGACACCACTTCTCGTCGATGGAGCGGACGTTCACTTCGGTGGGCACTCGTGGTCGCCATCGAGCGCTTAATCGGTGTCCCATTTGTAGTCAAACATTTTCGTTCAGAACAGCCGCTGCCCTGTGTTTGACGGCGGCTATGGGTACCGCTTGTGCCGACTCCGGCCGAGTTTGCGGTCACTTCGCTCTCGGAATCGCTGGACTCGATGTGAATGGGAAACGAATGGAGTCTATAATTGGGATCCTTTTGGTGACAGCGTTGGTGTCGTTTGAGATGCGATGAATTACCGGTCCTATACTGACAGCCGGAGTTCTGGCACACGTATGGCTTCACTTTCTTGTGGGCGTTTATGTGAGACTTCATATGATAACTATGTTTTGTCGTATACGTGCACTTCGGCCAATGACACGCGTACATCGGTATTGTGTTTTGGTTACCAGAGGTGGACACAACTCGCCGCCACTGAATTGTGTGGGCACTCGTCGTCGCCATCGAGCCATCAATCGGTGTCTCATTTGTGGTCACAATTTTGCGCTCAGATCCCGGCGTTTGACAGCCGCCACAGTTGGATGTCTTTGCTGTCACTTCGGTCTCGGAATCGCTGGTCTCGGAGTCTATGGTTACGCACGAGTTGTTCGACTCAACCGTTTCGCTCTCTCTGTCCACACAATCGCCCGTAGACTCAGTCTTAACAGTCGGCTCGTACTCGGCATCGAAACTCTGGACACCGATTGTGTCAATCATTGGCTCAGACTTTCCAACCATATCCACCGACTCTTCGCATTCCTCTTCGATTTGAACGCATTGATCACTCGTCGCCGCGCATTGTCTCCGACCGCCGATCAGTTCATCCACTTTCTGAAGGTTTGTCTCAACGAGTGATGCCATCAATGTCTGCAAATGGTCTTTATCTCGTTGTGTCGATTCTTCGAGATCTTTGATTAATCCAAGCACTGTCTTAAACATCGGGATCTGATCGACACTCAACTCCAGAGCTTCTGTAAGCCTTTCGATAGCTTTGGATTGTCTGTTGATTACGAGATCAGATGTCTTGAGACACTCTCTCGAGACGTTGATCTCATGTCTCATTTCAAACACTACTTTCATGTCTTTGGTTTTGGTGGCAAACATTTTAACGTCCAGCGAATCCATGGCAGGAGATATCGTCCTCTTCAGTCACTTGTGTCACAAAACAAGAGATGATCACAAAATATGAATCAATGGATCAATTGATTGATTCAATCAATGGTTAAAACTTTGGCGCAAAACACATGCAATTGAGAGACCCTTTCATTACGTTATTTATGGCAATGAATAACACAATAAGTAATGCATGGCTTTAGCGCCAGATTTGAGATTTTTATTACAAAAATTAGTTAATTATTAATATTTATTACAAATTTATGTTATAAACTATTATTTTTATATCGATAACTATAATTATAGACATTTTAACCATCATATAAATGATATAAATAGTTTGCTAACAATTTATGTTTGATATAAACATGAATTTAAAATATTTATTAAAGTATTTATTTATTACGGTCTCTATATCTATGATTTTATTGCATTTTATACAGTTATTATAATTTCAGCCAAAATTCAGTTTTACTAAAATGCTTAAATTTAATTTAAAAACATAGTAATCAAACAATATTTATTAATGAATATGATAATTACATTTTATTAAAACTTATAATGCATTTATAGGCGATATAAATAGTGATTAACAAAATTAAACGCTTTAAGTTAAATGTTAATTTCTGATTTCAATGACTTTTATAGACTATTTTTATGGCATTAATTGTCAAAATAGCATTTCAAAAGTTTGTTTTTTAGAGTAATTATTTAATTAAAATTCAGTACACTTTGAATTAAATTATCTAAATGTGGTGTAATTTATTAATATTAGAGGGAATTAATAGTCTATTTCATTAAAAACTGGTATTTTTCTTATGATAACAATTTGATATAAGTTTTGTGTTAAATAAACATTTTACATGAAATTTATATATAATTTGGGTCAAGTTGTAGTAATATTTGAATTCAAAATGTTATTATTGTGTAAATCTATTATCAAATGTATTGTGTAATAATAAGCATGTGTATAAATATAATTTAGAAAATAATATCAATATATTATATTGATTTACATTTGTAAACTTATTACTTATTTGTGATACATAATCAGCAAATATAATGTCATACTGTATCCACTTTTGATGGGTTAGTGGTATAATTGGTGAATTTGATGTTGGGTTTGATATTGTAAATAATTCTTAACTGGTAAATCCCTAATATGTGGTTCAGTCACACCAAAATAAACATTCAGAGTCTTATTAATTCAAATATGACTGGATAGGTAATATGAGCAAGGTGTCTATGCTTTAGCAAATTATTGCTCATAAAGGTTCTGAAGTGGGTGCAAATATAATTTAATAAAATTACACTTACATTACACTGTGTTTATGACTAAGATTTGGTAAATCAGGGTTAAAAAGTACAATCGATGTTAGCTATAAAGTTTGAACAAACAATTTATAAGTTATATAATATGAATATATTGCAAGAAATAATACCAAATCAATTAAATTTATATCATTATTGTATTCATCTCTCAAACTAAAGAGAAATTTCTTATGAATCTCAGCCACAATTTCACTCCATGTCATCATTACACTCATCCGCAAAATCGTTGCTCTCTTTTCATCCTAAAAATTGACATTAAAATAGATTAAAATAATAATATTTTTGGTTTTTGTCATTGAATATTAAACACCACATTAAGTAAAACAATGGCATACAATGGGAATCGTAAGATACATGTCATCGAAGGCATAATCAGTGATATTTAGCAAAAACATGAGCTGAGGACAGGCGGCCTTCAAGAGCACAATTTGGTCGTTTTCGCACAACTTTTTAAATCCATTAATATTTGCCGACATTTTAACCATTTGTGTGAATTTGAATTCAGCCCTACTGTTCAAAATTTGAAACGCTTTCAACACATTCACCGTCTCATACGCTATGGTCCTAACCGTCGGGTCTCTAACGACAGCCACTGAATTGAATAACTCCTTAAATCTGTTAATCTCTAACTCATTGAAGTTGAATATAAAGCCTTTGATAACAGACGAAATGCCGGTATTTGTGTTATTATTGTTAATCTCAATCAAATCATTTGAGGAATCAGTGTTTATATCTAATGTGCTGTCAGTTATAACCAAATCCATAGAGTTATCATCACTTAATAGTTCTTCATTTTTCCCTTGTTGTGCAGAGATTAGTAACTTGTTTTATTTACAAATTAGGTTAGTAAATTTTGTTTAACGGTATTTTAACAGAGTGTAAAAAGTATGGCTGCCGTTTTGTAAATAATTAAGATGTGAAAAAACATAATTTCCTACTGAAAACATTTATCTCACAGTTTTTGCCATAAATGCAGCCAAAGTCCTGACCAAACATATGGGTTAGTAAATTATATTTTACATGTTGGTAATTATATATACCTCAACACGTGTACCATTTCTCCTGAAGAATGATCGACAGGACTCACACGTAAGGGCACCGAAATTATAACCTATTATGTATCCGTATATTTAAATATTGATAAATATAATGCATTAATACATACCAATGGCTCGATCGCCACAAACACTGCAAACCTTATCGTTCATTATTACAAATTCATACATTATTATCAATTAGTTTCACAATACAATCTTTATGACAAGAATTATAATAATAATTATTATTAGTTAACTTTAATAATAGTTAATAGTACTCAATATATTTAATCAATATTTAAATGGCTTCACATGAAGTTTATAACACTTCAGATCATAAGTGTTATTATAATTAATGCATATTTTAAAAATGTTTTCATATGTCATACCAAACAAAACATTTTCATTTACAACAATTAATTGTAATGTTACAACATTTTAAAAATAATTTATCATAAGTGTTTCAATTTAATAAAAACAAATGTTTACTAATGTAACGATCAATTTTTAAATAGATTTATATTTGCTTTCATAAGTGTTTTACAATAATTACTTTGGAGAGAGAGAGAGAGAGAGAGAGAGAGAGAGAGAATATTATATGCTAAACCAACAGACAATTAGTTTACGGCAAAACCCAAACACACATACATAACAAACACATCACTGGAAGTATATTAAAAATCTATTAGAGATGAGAGAGAGAGAGAGAGAACTAAAACTAATAACAGGCGATATCGTATAACTTATAGTGTACAGGTAACTAACAGAATTATTTATTATAGATTTTTAACTAACCATTTATACAAATGTGTAAAATATGTACTTTAATTATATCTATTTTAAGAACATTTTGAAGCAAAATGCCATCAAAAAATTACTAGGTTTATTTAATTTCAATATAAAACTTAAATTTATTGTGTTATTCAATACTGTGATGAAATCGTGAGGCGAAATTGTATTTACATCAATTTACACAATTAAAATTTTATAAAGTACATATAAATATAAGTAATAAAGTTCAATGCGCATAAAACCGGAATCATTTAATTCAGTGAAAAATTAAAAATAACTACTGAATTTAACTCGAAATATTTTTATATTAAACAGTTACGTCTATTAATTTGTTCCTCAAACAATCATGTATAATAAAATATTTTAAATCACCCGATGGCCACAATTTTAGGCCTTAAAAAGTTTTGGAAAGTCACCGTCGGAACTCACTTGACCAAGTACTGTTCCCGATGAATTTAACAAAACATTAATTAATTAAACTATTCTTACAATATATGGTAACAATATCTGAAAGTTTGAGCGTGATCAAACTTGCCCAACCTGATCAGAACCGGTCCCGAACTTATAAATCGGTAAACTTGATCAAAAATGGTGGTTATGTGGGGTCATGAAAATTCATTTAAGTTGATACAAATATTTTTTTATAACACAACTAAACCATTGAAATGATATTATAATAAATATATAATCAAAATCTTGAATTAAAAATATTTTTTTTCTCTATTATTCCCGAAATCTGGTGTAGTGTTAAAACGCGGGTAAATTTTAATGCAGTTATGAATTTATATCTTACAAATGGGTATAGGTAAATTAATGAAATTTTATAGACTTTTTCACTTGATATCATTGATACTGTTAAAATTTAGTTGAGATAAGTCCACTAATTATTTTAAATTTTATACGGGATCAAGTGATTCCGCTTTTATGCGCATTTATCTTTATATTAACTTTATAATATTACTCAAAATTATTTAAAATCCATGTTATTTACAAATATAATTAATAGACGCTTAAAACAAAAAGCTTAACAAAATTAATTAATATTCTGTAAATAAGTATAATACTATAACCATGATCAATTTGATGTTTTAATCTCAAATACCTCGTGCACAAGAGGTGTCACACTATTTGGTAGAATCATTGAGTTTTCAATGTGTTCACGAAATAAACAATTTAATTCATACAACACTTGCAGACAATTCATTAAACTCCTGAAATGTGTCTCCGATTCTGACTTTGAGTTGTGTTTAATCTCTAAATAGCGTTGAAGTAAATACATGTATGTCTTCTGTTGGAGTCTATATTAAACAATAAATAAATTATAATAAATTTAAAATATAATATTAATTAATCCTACTCACTTAACATTATGCTTATGAACAATATCTGGTAGGTCCGGGGTAAATAATACAATGCCTGTGAGCTATTGATATATTGAATCAAACAAAATATATATATTATTCTATTAAATATGTCAAATACTACCAAATCAAGTAAATTCATGTCATCATTGAATTCATCTCTCAAACAATACATAAATTTTTGATGAATTGTAGCCAATGTTTGATTCCAACCCATCATAACATTTATTGACAGTAGAGTTGCCTTCTCTTCGTTCTAACAATTTTACAAAAAATTTAAAAAAAATATATTAGAAAAATAAGCCATAATTTATTCTAAATTTATTATTTGAGAGATTTTATATTTGGATTTATCAGTAACTGTGGTAATAATTTTAGTTCATTTAAAAATATAATAATGACATACAATAGGAATCGTCCAGAACTGGCCCTCGAAGTCGAAAAGCATAATACTCTGCAAAGTCATAATTTGAGGGCATGAGGTCTTCAGGAGCACAATCTTGTCGTCTTCGCACAACTCATTGAATCCAGTAATTTGTGGCCAAATCCTTGCCATTCGGGGTAACATCAGATCCACACCGTTTAGCAACACATGAAACGCTTCGGACGCACACACCGTCTCGTACTCTATAGACTTGAGCTTATGGTCTCTTACAATACCCACTGAATTGAATAACTCCTTAAATTTGTTAATCTCTAACTCGTTTAAATTGAATATAAATCCTCTGATCATTGATGGTATTGTTGTATCCGTTCTGTTGCTCTCAATTAAATCATTTGATGCCATTATATCCAAACACTGAGATTCATCATCAGGTAATCGTCGATACCTTTTGTGTGCATTTGTTTTCTAAATATTCAACAAAGAAATCGTTAATATATTTTATTAAAATAATTAATATAATGTAATTTTCGCACATTTTTCATACCGACGGCAAAACATCTATTAATTCTGCACTTTTTACAGAATTTTCGCGTCAAACGATTTATAACACAATTGTTACCAAAAAAGCAGATAAATTCCTAAACAAACAAATTGTTACAAAACTAATTATCATTTCATATCCAACTCTATATACCTCAACACGTGTTGAATTGCGGCGAAAAAACGATCTACACGACTCACATGTTAGGGCTTCAAAGTTATAGCCTATTTATAAATTCGGATATTTAACCAATCAATTAATAAAATTAATTTTACAACATTATTAAACATACCGACTGAGCGATCGCCACAAACGCTGCAAACTTTGTCACTCATTATTACAACATTTAAAATTATTATAATTTATTAAACAAAACAATTCCGCCACAACTATAATCACAAAAAATTGCACAACCACTTTAAATAGAACTTTTGCTTTTAATTAATATTTAAATTACATTAATTAGTATATACCGTAGCTTAAATGTGCAATTATTAAAATTATTATATTTAATTTATTGTAATTAACATGTATTAAAACCATTAATAAACACTTTTATTTTTAAAGCATTATTTTTAAATATAATTAATAAGTGTTTTCCTAAAGTAGAGACAAAAATACACTAAAAAACTATGGATTTTTAGATAACTGTATATTTGCTAATAGAAAGACTTTTCTTGTGATCAATAAATGAATGAATTAAAGAAATCAAGAGAGAGAGAGAGAGAGAGAGAGAGAGAGAGAGAGAGAGAAGCGTCTACATCATTATAACATCAAGGTCTTTACAAATTCATGTACAAATGCCAATCAGTCAAATATTTAGCTGAAGGTGAATTATAATAAAATAATTGCATTTAATAGTTAGTAGTTGAGGGAATTTTACTTAACCTTTAACTCCCGGGCCATTAAATGTATTCTACTGTACATTGTACATGAATTGGGTGGAAACTGTACCTCAAAAAAGAGAGAGAGAGAGAGAGAGAAGCGTCTACATCATTATAACATCAAGGTCTTTACAAATTCATGTACAAATGCCAA